>JAPYYQ010000346.1:0-71864 GCA_030522585.1 Anagyrus pseudococci
ATTTTCTACAAGATCTTTAATCTGTCTATTCCATTCAGCACAAAATTTAGGATTTATATTAGATGCTTGATTTAATTCTTCTATTTCATTCACATTTTCATCATCTGGTAAACTAAGTAAATGTTGGAAAAGTTCTAAACGATCTTCAAAAGCAGATATTTGTGTTTCAGAACCAGATGTATCTCCCGGATGAAGAAAAATTTGTCTATGAGAAAACCTTGATTTTACTCTTTTTTCCAACAACTCTATCACATCTAATCTAGAAGTTATTCCTATTACACAAATTGGAGCCTGAAATTAAATAATATAATAAATTTATATGTAAGGCACATCAAAATTAAAATAAATTTATATAAAAATTTTTTTTTTACTTGGGCAGACTGAGCTACATCAAAAAGATTGTAAAGTAAAGTTTGATGATGATGCGCACAAAATAAATCAAATTCATCAAGAATAAATATTATTGGTTTTGAATGTTTCTTATCTCCAGATTTCAAACATTCCAATAGAAAACTCAGATTTTCTGTCTGCAAATGTACCAAAAACTTTATCTCCTACAGCATTTTCCAGCTGCATTTGTCTAGTTGCATCCTTCAAAGCTAGCTTATCATCCGTGTGCACTAAACCATTAAGATTGACTATCAGTGCATTATCTTGAAAATTTTTTGAATTTGACAATTCTCTTAGAACACTGTTAATTAGCTGAAAAATACAAAACACAAAGCATTAATCAATCTTTAATTAAAGATAAATAGGCACAGTTTATCTTAGACATATCAATGCAACAATTACAGTAGTTTTCCCGCTTCCTCTTGGTCCAATTAAGAGTACTGAATTACTTTCACCCATGTCAACTGTGCGTTTAACCAATTCTAACACATGAAGACGCTCTTGCACGTGATGCCTAAACTTTGTCTCTGGGCACATGATTTTCATTTTCAAGTACTTCCTTGTCAGCATGATCATGTTGTCAGCATTAAAAGAAATGGCCATATTCTTTTTCTTACTCATTTTTCTTTGATCACTGTCCTTTTTGCACAGCCACAATACTCGAGCCACAACTATCAATTGAACCTGTCAGCAGTTCTTGCAGTACCGCTCAGCTGTTGGAAAATAACTAGAAATTCAGAAAGGATGTATTAACGGCGAAAGGAATCTTTACAAACTAACAATAATCCTCCAAAACAAGTAGATCATGACAACAGTGGATAAGCCAATAAACAATGTCCAAAGGAAGAGCAATTCCATTAGTCTCACGGAACGAAGCTTGGAACACTGGTCGTTAATATCATCCACATTGAGCAAGCGATTAAAAGCCCGTGCCGTGGGAGTTGAAGCTTACTTTTCGCAGCGGCGGTTCGGGCCGAGCGATAAGGTCGGAATTGGTGAAAGCGAAGGGATCGGGCGCTTCGTCGGGGCTAGCGCACGACGGGCCGCTTCGATTCGCCGCGTAATAAACAACGACTACATCGGCTCCAAAAATAAGTACTTGGCACACTCCAGTTCCCGCATTGACGTTCGATTTCTCCCGCAGCAGCAGTAGCGCGCGCGCCCCTCTGTACATGCACGACCGATGTATAGGGGAAAGAGAAAGAGAGAGAGAGAGAGAAAGAGAGGCAATAGGCGAGAGATAGACCAGAGCGAGCCCCTCGGCCCGCGAACGCTAATTTCTCTTACGTAGACACTTGCTCGGCTGCGGGTATGTGATGACACTGGACGCAGTTAGGGAAAGCCCGATTAAAGCCTCGAAGTGGCTATATTGCCGAGAGAAATTAGCTGCTCCGATATTACAACGAATAAAACAAGGAGACAGGACTATAAACTACGGAAAGCCGGATAAGTAAAGAGCGCCCCCCGGGTACGCTAGGAGAGAGAGGATGAAGCACCCATACCAACTCGCGCCAACCCTACCCACACAAACTCACCCTCGCGATATCGTGCGGTGGCGGCGGTGGCGGCTTTCGCTATAGTAAACCCCTCAAGGGAGGCTCATGAGAAAGTCTGCCGTCATATTTTAATGTCGACCGGAAGAGCAGACCCGCTCTCACGCGGACCATTTTAAATTTGTAAAGAGAACACTTTTAAAGGGCATTTAAATTTTAATAAACATAATAGTGTATTTCAAGGGAATCTCATAGTTTTGGAAAATCATTGATTTTTAAGGAATGATTGATCAATCGAAGATGTTTATTGGGATGTACTGTTTAATAAATGTTTAATAATTGGATTGTTAATAAATATAAACTATTTAGGTTTAAAATAATGTGAAATTTATACTATCAGATTTTGCATTAATTTAATTATGCAGAGCGGAGTAAATTTGCGATGAAATACCTTAGATATCAGAAAAGAATCGCAAAGGTCGTGAAAATTGTTGTAATATATTTATATTTGAAATTTCAAATCACTGTCTCGTATTAATTATCATTAAAGATATTAATTTTTTAAGATAAATTAAAAGTCGTACAATTTCATTTTGCCGCACGGAAAATCAAAGAAACAGCAGATAAAAAAAGTTGTTGCGTTTTGCGCCCCCTGTACACACTGCAAGAGTTGTTTCGGAGTTTGGAGTTGAAGGTTGTCCTGTTGTGTACCGAAATAAGGTTAGGACATAAGAGCAAGTTTTGCGAATCTGTGAAAAAGGTAAGGAAATTTAAGTTGAAATTCGATTTTATAAGTTATGTTAATAAACGTAATAATAACACTGGTTATTGTTAAAATACAGATTAGATTGAATTATTCAAAAGTGTGGCGATAAAAGTAGTTCTCATCCTAATTAATCATGTTTACTTTATGTGATTGAGATACCATATAGTTCATTCAAAAACTAAGCTGACACTGTACTGAATATGAATTATTCACATGGCCAATCGTCATTAATAGCATTGTTAGCAGCTTTGATAACCTTTACACTTTGGGATAATCTAATTACTTTCATAAGTTTTTACTATATTACAACATTTCATCTTTATTGGATTCAACTTTTGAATTACAGAATTTTGTGTTTATTAGCAAAAAAATTTTACAGAACTGCAAATTATGATATATTAGCAAGATCTTTTTTTCTAGGATTCACCTTTTGCTTAGGATTAAAATGTTACACGACTAAATCAGAAAATTGGAAAATATTTGGTGCTTACGTGGCAGCATTAACTACATTTCATTACACAGAATTTCTAGCTATCGCATTTGCAAATCCTGCAGCTTCGTCTGCAGATACTTTTCTTATAAATCATAGTGCAGCTTATACGATAGCAGTTACAGCTAGCTGGATTGAATATGTTATTGAATTACATTATTTTCCAAATTTGAAACAGAATTTGTATATTACCTTGATTGGACTGATATTGTGTGCAATAGGAGAATTTTTTAGAAAAACTGCAATATTTACTGCTAAACAAAATTTTAATCACATTATTCAAGATAGAAAAGCAGCTGGTCATACTTTAGTTAAGCATGGGGTATACAAACTTTGCAGGCATCCAAGCTATGTTGGTTGGTTTTATTGGTCAATAGGTACACAGCTTCTTCTTCAGAATCCAGTTTGTCTATTTATTTACATTTTGGCAACATGGAAGTTTTTTAGCCACAGAATTTATATTGAAGAATTACATCTCATATATTTCTTTGGAAATTCTTATATAAAATATCAATCAGAAGTTGGTACAGGCTTGCCATTTATTAAAGGTTACACTGTATACATACCTTCATAACTTCCTCAATAAAAAATAATATATTTTTACCTTTCTTAAACTATTTTATAAGTTTATATTAAAAAATTAATTATAAAGTATTACTACTAAAACAAAACTTGAATATTTATTGATTATCATAAACAGTAAGGAAAGCAATAGTTAATTTAAAACAAGAGAATAAATTAGAAACATGGAAGGAGAAGCATCAACAACGCAAGATGATAAAGTTGAAGAAAACCAGGATACTTGTAAATTTTTTTTCAAAAAACGTGGCCAGAGAAAGCAAATGGCAAGAAAACGGGAAAAGGATGAGGGTGGTAAGTGAAAACTTAGAAAAATAAAGTTTCCCATGTGATGTAGAAAATAAAAACGATTTTAATATTAAATTGTTTCTTTTATTATATTATATTCTTTACAGAGAGCAGTGAAGATGATACAACTATTTTTAAAAAAGAGAAGAAACAAATAGTAAATCCTTTAGTCCAGAGGGTTAGTATTATAATAAAAAATTTAATTTTCTAATACAAATTGAAGTAATGAAAATATTTACTTTACAGACTAATACTAAAAGACAAAAGACAGAAAATATTGATAGTGACAGCGAAGAAGAATCAGTGACAGTAAGCTATAAAAGTAATAAGACTCCAATGCCATCAGGTCCAAGAGACCAAGGTGCTACATCTACATTAGAAACAGAAACAGATTTTGATAGGGATGCACAAGCTATTTTTGAAAAGGCTCAAAAAATAAATGAGGTATGTTCAATTTATGTATAATTCATTTTCCTTAGAATATTTAGTCAAGTGCAGAAGTCCAGTTATTTTTATGAATTTCTTTTCAAATATTTCAGGAATTGGAAGGCAAAGAAGATGACAAGATTTATAGAGGCCTAAACAACTATGCACAATATTATAAGAAAAAAGATACAGCAGCTGGTAATGCATCCAGTGGTATGGTACGCAAAGGACCTATTAGAGCGCCTACAAATTTGAGAGCCACTGTCAGATGGGATTATCAACCGGATATATGTAAAGATTACAAAGAAACTGGCTTCTGCGGTTTTGGAGGTAATTTAAAAACTTTTTCTACTTATTTTCATATCATATTCTGAACGAGCAATAATCACGAGATAAAACTTACTTTTTAGACAGTTGTAAATTTCTCCACGATCGTTCCGATTACAAGTTGGGCTGGCAGTTAGAACGCGAAAACGCTACAGGCTCTCAAGATCTTAGCGGCGATGAGGACGACACGAAATACGAGATAGACAGCGACGAAGATCAACTTCCCTTCAAGTGTTTCATATGCCGAAACACCTTTACAGATCCAATAGTCACAAAGTACAGTTTTCTTGAACAAATCAAACTATCCACTGGTCAGCCAAGAATTTTTGTCTAATTAACGTTCTTCACCTTTCAGATGCAAGCATTATTTCTGCGAAAAATGTGCATTAGCCCAGTATAAAAAAAGCGCCAGATGCTTCATATGCAACGCGCAGACTAACGGTGTGTTTAACCCCGCAAAGGAAATAATAAAAAGGATGGAGTTGGAAGAGGCTGAGAAGCAGGCTTGCGACAGCGATTGAATGTCAATGCGATTTAATTACTATATATTTATTCCAATGTCAGCGAATGTACATAATTGTACATAAATTATAATGTATACATTACTGCGAGAGTTATTCGGTTATCGACAAGAAAAAAAAACAGTAAACGTAATTTTTATTAATATCTCAGATTCGTCGCTTATTTCAACAGAACACAGACCTAAAATGGAAATTTTCATAAATAACAAATGGGCATAAATAAGACGAGCATTTGTTATTTATGGAAAAAAAAAGAAACGTCAATACGGTCGAGAACGAGGGCAATTTGAAGGAACAAGAAAGATAACGCATGAATTATTCATGGCGCGAATCTTTTGACCAGCTCGAATACATCTCCCCTCGTTCTCTCGTCCGTTTTCTTCGCCATAAAACATATCGGCACAAGTGTGTGTGCTGCGGATTGCTCGACGGGCCACCCTACTGCGTTTTCCGCTCGATTTAAAATCCCTTTCGTAAGCGAAACTTACTAATAATCAGTTTAAAAGACAAGCTTGTTACGTAATCCGGAAATAGTATGTGTCAGGCGAGCGTGGCCGGTTCGTACAAATCGATGCTCCAGAGGCACGTACATACGGGGGGGAGAGAAAAAGAGAGCCGGAGATAATGGGGAAATCGATGTTTTATGCAAGAGTCGTCGAGTGACGGGATTTTACGGCTGCTTAGGACAAGATTTGCGGCTCTCGTAATGTTTAGCTTTCGCGCGCGAAGCTGCGCGTATGTGTTTTTTGAAGATGACGTTTTCGTATGAATCAAACAGCCTTGTAAATCAAACTGGACACACCCTATACTCTTCCAAAGCTTCCTTCGATATCGCTCGATTTTGCCGAGTAGGCAGCAGGCCGTCTCGCGAAAAGCCGAAATAAAAAGGGCAAAGGAGGAAAATCGCGAACAGCCGCGGAGAGACACCGTATGCGCTTATATCGATTGCCCCCTTTTCCTCTCCCGACATCACGTCGCTCTCTTTTTCTTGTCAGCCGTTGTCTACATCCAATGGCCCTATATACACACGGAGAGCAAGCTCGATTTTCCAACGTCGAGCAAATTTCTCAGGCTCGAGATGCCTTCGCTTGGGATTTGCCGAAGATTTTGCTGAAACGCAGGATTTCGCGCGGCCCTGTTTATACAGCCGGAAAATTACTAACGGCGCGGCTGGAGTTCTCGATAAGGAATTTGTAAAAAGAAATATAAATGCATTATTGCCTTGTAATTCTAATGGCATTTTATTATATTTCGGTTGATTAATTGCGATTGACGTGCGTATGGGAGTTATATGGGCGTAGAAAGTAACGCGTCAAATTAATTAACCGTTGTACACACGGGGGTGGAAAATTTAATTATCACCAAATATTCGGACTTTATCACCGTCGTTTTAACCCGGAACTAATTGCCTCGCCTTTACAGACACGCGCGCGCTCGCCGCACACGATCGATTTATTTTGAAACAATTTATAATTGGCTTGAATTCGTCCTAACAAGCAATAAAAACCAATTTTCTTCCCTAAAAATGAAAAAAAAAAGATCGTACATTTCGCGGAAAATATATAAACGTGGCGATTAAAACGAAACGTCAAAGCGTGAAACACATCAAACGAAATAGATTTTAATTAAATCCGGATAAACAGCGTGTGCATCGGTTAATCAGTTTACGAGCGCGTTTTTTTTCTTCTCTTTTTCGCCTCTCCCCCGGTTTTGGCGCCTCTCATAACGTTTAATATCGGCTTCACTTATTGCGGCCCGAACTTTTATTTCCCCTTTTCGATGTGTATGTAGGTGTATATAAAAGCCGCTTATTAGCTTAATTAAAGTTAATTTAATTAAACGTCCACTTTACCAAAGAGAATCTTCTCTTTCTTTTTTTCTTTTTCTTCGCCTATATACTATATACGCGAATTACCGCTAATTAAGTGTATTTCTGAAAGTTAAAATGACATCGGGCGAAAGAGAAAAAGGACATCAAAGCTCCGGCGCTGTTTATTTCGATATCTAAGTTCAAACGAGATTCCAGCACGAGCAATCGCGTCAACGACGCGGACGGCATAATATTTTGACGAATCGTCCCCCCCCGGTCCCTAAGCAAATAGTTTATAAACATAATAAAATCATTTCATTAAAATAGTCAGCTTTGCAACTTGCAGTTTCTATTTATACTCTTTACACCTGCATTATCCCAATGCAAATGATCCCGTATAATCTTCCATTACCGATCCAAATACCAAAATCAAACTTCACCCCCCCCCACGCAACCTTATAAACCCTAACCACTCATTCATCTTAATAAACGACCTTGCCGCTTCATTGGCCCTGCTCACCATCTCCCAAACACACATCCGCTTGCTGGCATATATTCGGAGGGCGGGGTACTGCAGCCCAAAAGGCCGGGGCGCGCGCGGGGACTCGGATCGCGACGGCGCTTCGGGGGGCCTTTTCCCTCCGCAGCGATCGATATCCGCAGGGGAGAGGCGCGCGAGAGATGAGGTGTACGAGGGAGAGACACGTTGTGCTGTTGCCGCACGCGCGCGGGCCAGCGCAGAGAGGTGCGTTTGAATTCGAACGGCCGCGCAGCCGCGGCTAAACTCGTGCCCGCGATGCAGTCTGGCCAGGAGTTTTCTCTCTGTCTCTCTCTCACTTCCATCGACTAGCACACGCAGCTGCTGGACTGTAGACTCTCTCTGCTTAATTCGTCTTTGTCTTGTTATCCACGCACAAACTCTCGCCATTCTATTCTCTTCTCTTTCTGTTTCTGTCTCTGTCTGCCCTACAACGTGGCTCTACCACTGGAAGTTGCGTGAGTCCTGTCAATACAGATATTTTCAACCTGATTATTTTCCAATCTTTTCTACCCTCCCCTTCTCTCTCCCTCTCTTTCTCTTTCTTTCCGCCTAGAGCTTGCAATGACTCATTTTCTTCTTTATTTTTTCATCTATTTTTAGTTTTCAACGTACAATTTCTTTCTCTTTTTTTTTTTAATTTCTACTTGCTGTACTCATTATCCCAGGCTGATGCATATCGGGCTAATGGCGTGCCTGCAATTTAAAAAAAACAACCAAAATAGATTCGCCACTGTATACCCTTGCAAATAGCTTGATCTGACCAATAAGTCATTGATAAAAAAAAAAACATCACTATAAAACCCTTGGCTAACACCAGAAACCCTCAACTATTTAACGTTTGCAGAAAACTCGCAAGTCCAACGGGGAGCAGCCGATATGTGAGCGGGATAATCATCGATCAACGCACGTAGAGAGTCATAACGGACGCACAGTATCACCATAGACACCGAGCACACCTTGCCGCAGCGCGGAAGATACATAAACGAGAGCGAGTGAGAGAGAGAGAGAGAGAACTTGGAAAAGCTCGGGGCTGTGTACGAGATTGCGAGTAGCGGTGTGGGCTAGATAAGGACGGACGAAATATTCCGCAGTGTGTCAGCTATATAGCGGGTATAGCAGGCGCGAAGGTGCGCGCGTCGCACCGGTAGGAACACCCCTCCGACCCCTCCCCATCCGCGGCGAATTAATCGAAACGAAAGCTCCGGCCGCGCGGGCGCGCTTGCATCGAGCTTTTCGAGACCACCCCCACTATATACCCCTGCCTGCTAGGTAGAGAGAAAACAGCAGCAGGGCCGTGAGAGAGAGAGCTTTTGGGGATAGGTGGGGGGTGGTGCGGAGGAGAGCAGGCGCCAGGAGAGTCATGCCCGAGGAGGAGGTATCCGGCGCCGCCGGCCCTTGGACGAGCAGTAGCGGCAGGTCTCTATCGGGGGCTCGACGCGGCGGCGGCGGCGCTGCAGCAGCTAAGCGAGTTGCAGCGGCGGCGCAGTCGCGCAAACGGCAGCAGCTCGGCAAGCAGCAGCGCTCGCTCGGCGTCTGACAGGCAGCCTCGTCCTCGGGCTTGCCCAGGCCGCTCGCTCGGTTCTTCGGGCTCCTCGCTCGGATCTTCCTGCTCATTGTCGCGGCCATTCGCCGGCCCATACAGGAGCGCAAGGCTCGGACGATCGCCAAGCTCCGACGCAAGCGCAACCAGTGCCTGCGCATCCTGCCCCGGCGCGTCTGACGAACCTCGCCACCTCACCACTTTTGCCCTGTTCCCTTTCTTTATTATTCCCTTCCTCTCTTTCTCTTGTCGATCCACTGAGGAATATACTGCCGCTCCCGTGTAACTTATAACGTCATCGGCGCAACTCTCGACGCTGCTCGATGGCTTTTAGGACGGAATGACCTTCGCTGAGCACGAGGCGCTTCAGGTAAATACGCTAATGGAGGAGGAGCAGGAGGTGAAGGAGAAGCCGCGGCTGGCGGTGGTGGTAGTGCCGGAGGAGGAGGTGGATACTTTAATGTGCGCGCCCTCGCTGGATCGTTATTGCACAATTGTCGCGCGGCGGCTCTGCGTACGCTTTGTTTTGCCTGGAATTTTTTAATCGGCTCCGCGGAGGGGGGCATTTGTTGTGGCTCGGTCGGTTATTGTTGTTGTTGTTATTGTTGTTGTTGTTGGAGAATGCTTGTTTGTTATGACCAAAGCCTAAATACGCGGGAGCTTTTATTTTTTAAATATTTTCGTTAAAATAACTGCGCTTTTGTTAATAGACGTATGTATACATAAACTGTTGTAAATTTATACGATGTTATTGTACGCACTTAATTGTTAAATATACGAGATTTCAACGAGAACTGCCAACGATCGCAATTGTACGAGAATTGAGACAAATAAAACAAGAATGCAATTTGAAAAATGTGTTTTTCTCTCATGAAAATAGAAGTTTTTGGCAGCCGGACGGGGGAGGAAAGTCGCTCTCTCGCGTTAAACACGATGATGCTAACCGACAGCAGCTTACTCGGCCCTACATCGGCAAATGTTTACAGTACACATAACGCGGCTCCAGCGCGTGTTATATTGATCCGCGTCGCGAAAACATTTACCGAAACTCGATGGTAAGCCGCTACTGCCGAACTCGGGCTTGTTGTTTTTTTTTGTTCAATAATATCGTTAATCCATCAGCCATATAATATAACGTAGTAAGAGTATTTCTTCTTTAATAAAGCGCGATGCGTCTCTGCAGCAACGCACGATTGCCAGAATAAAGAAGTATACCAGCATTTCAAAAATAACCCAGCTAAGCTTGTTTCGCTTATGCACTATATACGCACACACTCTCCCCGACTCGCACGTCTAGAATCCGCAATAAAAGCGACTCCGGCACTTGCACGCCGAGTAAAAGCAAAAGAAGAAGCGTACAATGGCAAAATAACCGGCTTTCCATTATCCCTTTGTCCAGCGAGCCGAAGAAGAGGAAGGAAAAGCAAGCTCGCGAGTAGAGATACGCCCACGCCGTCGCAAGTGAAAAATCCCAGCGTACCATCCGGCTCTTCCTCCGACCTTTAACGGACCAGCGCCACATACACGCCTACACGCGGCGCAAGGATATAGAGAGGCTGGCAGGAGGAAGAGAGAGAGAGAGAGAGAGCTCGGATGCGCGCACGCAAGCCCTGCCGCTCACGCCGCCGGAGCACCTAACTACCGACACAGGTGAGATAGAAAACGACCACACACATACAGCGAGGGGCGTTTTTTTTACCGACAAACTCACTCTCTCGAGGATTAGCCCCCATTTTCTACGGCTAAATCGCGCTTTAACCAGTCCCACAGCGCTATCCCGCTAACGACCCCCGTGGTCTATTCAGAAGCGCGCGCGGGCTTAAAGCTCTGCAGCTAATTAGGGATAGTCGCGGAAAACGCCTGGCCTTCCGCTTTCAGGAAACTCTGTATACAAGAGAAAGGGAAAAATGAGCGGCTTAACGATCGCGCCTCGGTGAATATCGCTGGAGGGGGGGGGGCTAAGAGCAAGCAATTAGGCACTCGTTATGCGCGCCCGGCCAGTCGCACTTTAACCGGTCTCTCTTGGTGTAGCTCGTCAAACGATGTAAGAGTACACTTCTGCCCAAGGCTCTTCGGATGCTCTGGCGTTCGAAAGAGCGCGATTATTTTCTTTCGCTTTTGGTGGGAGGATAAGAGAAGGAGCGGCCGATTGATCGACGCGTGCTTTTTTCGATTTTAATTAGTCTGATCGATGCTGTTTCGTGTTTCGCTCTTTTTTGTTTACGAGCGGATCGACGCGTGTGCCTGCATCGTGTCGGCGAGTTGTCGATGTACAGATAGCGCACTTTGGGGAATAAGGACGGGGATTTGTCGAGATGCAAGCGGATGGAACGAGGAGGATTCAAGCTCGCGGCCCCGGCAACGTGGGAAATTATGCGAGTTTATAAATGTAGATGCCGGAGCGGGGACTGCTTGAAATTCATGAGGATATTACGAATCTGATCCGTCTTATACCACTTTTGCCGTGATTTTTTTTTTCGGGTACGAAAGAGAATACATTATTGAACTTTGCGATATGTTGATTAAGACCCGAGAGATATTTAAATATCTTTTAGAAATTACAATTTAACGCAGTGTACAGGGAGAATTATTTATCTCACGCGTACCATTTTGAGGATGTAGCTCGAATAAAACATTAATATATTAAAATTGCACGATGTTGTTTTTTCTTCATAATTTCGAATGAAATTCGGAATGAGATGCATAATCATCAATCGGATCCGGTGAAAATTTCACGAGTGCACTTAACGCTTACTAATTGTCGATTGGAAGTTGCCGTGGTAGCGATTTTCAATATCGAAAAGGCTTGTCGCATTGGTAGAACGATTAACGTCTTCATTTATTCAGCAATGTTTAGCCTGTCCATCGACGTCGTAGTCTCTCGACCGTCGACTCGTTAACTATCGTGTCAAATCGTTCCCACTTTACTTAATCTCGCTAGAAACAATATAAGCGGTAGCAAGTCCAAGTAAACACGCGAGCCGATGCCAAAAAATAGTTTGATTCAAAAACATCCGAGTCACACCAAGTCTAGCACGCGTGTATACAAGAGAGAACGAGATCGCGGTTGTTATTCAACTGTAGAAACTACAAATAATCCTATAGCGATGTGTACATACGTACAGCACATAAATGTACAGTCTAAACGTTGCGTATCGCGTATGTACAGGGGAAAAGCTCCGGCGAATGCAGACTCTGGCGGGCGAGGAGGCCTTGACCCGCGCGAGCTCCCGCGCACTGGCAAACGTCCCGTCCGCGATAAAAGCATACTTACTCCCTCGCTGGCTTTTCTCTCCACCCCCGCTCCCCTTTTTATCCACACACGCGCTTCGCTCGTGCTGTTGTTGTGTGTAGGCGACGAAAGCTTGGCGCCGAAATAAACTGTCGCGCAGTGGCCAAGTGCGAGCAGGTGTGTTTTTGTGTGCGCGCGGCTGATGTTTGCCCGGGCTCTCTCGCGTCGCGTGTGTTTTCAACGAGATGAACATTGCAATTGCCGTTATTTTCGGAGCTTGAATGGCTGGCTTTAGAGTGCTATTGTTCTTTTTTGTTAAATCGAGGAAAGGACTCATGGGAAATTGGTTGATCGCGATGCTGCAGTCGCTTGATATTTCCGACGAGTAAGGCTTTATGTTTAATTGAAACTGCAAACCAAGCGGTTCATTTGAATTCCGATGTTTGCTTTCGTAAAAAGCATGTCGAACTATATGCGCGCCTTTTGCTTCGTATCTGCGTTTCTCTCTTCTTTCTTTTGTCATAGCGCACATTATTACACGCGTTTTCGGTTAAGGCCGTTGTTTAAAAATGCACGCGCAGTTTATTATGGCAATCCAAGCAAATTAGCAACGTGCGATCCCGCAGTAGCAGTCATTGTTTTTGAATAACATCACGTACCAACAGGCGCAATCGCTGAAGAACATCCAGCGAATCGCCCCACCTTTCTCACCCGCTTCAATTCGATCATTTTACACTCTATTATGCAAGCTCCGATGAAAAATCAGCAATTTCAAACGACACATTCTCCACACGAGCGTGCGCCGATCCGTCTACTCTCACCTTGACTCGCGAGGGAGAGAGAAAAAAGAGCAGAGTGGCGAATATTCGATCATTGCGCGAAATTTAGCGCTGATGAAAGAAAATTAAATTTCCGTCGTAGGCTCGCTCCGCGCTAGCACGTGCCGTGGTCTATGAGCGAGTGTGCCGCTTTATAGAGAGCCCTGAATGGAGCCCGTGCACTCGTTCATACATCGCGTCGTCATTGATTATTGATGAAAAGGCTTCTCGAGACGCCACGCGAGAGAGTGAGCTGCACGAGAGAACCTTGCTCGTGAATTTACATATTTTCACCCCCCGCCCCCTCCTTGGTCGCGTGAGTCCACGGTGTACACGCGATCTTATACTTTTTCTCTTTTTCACTTATGCGAGAAAATGAAATCCACGGCTGGAGGATCGATTTTTTAGGTGGTCCGGGAGGTTTAGGGATATTCGGAGGATGCTTTCTTTTTTTTTAAAAAAAAGAGAGTAGGAGCTATGTCGGATGATGTTGCTGCGCTGTTCGGGCGCGTAATGGGAAGCGGATGATTTATTAAAACGGCGTATTGGCGCGGACGTGCCGCATTCCGAGAAGGTCACTGTCGTCGTGTGCCACTGGCATTGCGCGCTACCGAGCGATCTTGATAGCGCTTGCGCTAATACGCCGAGCTCTCTCTCTCTCTCCCTGGCTAATTTTAATTGCGGAGACTCGTGATAGCCGGCTCGTTGATGATTCACTTTATACCTTTCCTCGTTTTTCTTTCTCTCTTTTTTTTAGTTCCATGGATATGAATTTTCTCAAAAAAACTAACGTTAATTTCTATACAGAATTAATCGCGGCAATACAGAGCCTCCGAAGAATCTCGGATGTCGCTTTGGAAATCGATCTCTCCCGGACTTTTCCCGACGACGACGATACCTTTCAGTATACACGCGCCCTCGACGAAATTCCAGATAAACGATTACGTCTTCGAGCAAACTGCTATATACGCGCCTCGGGTTTATATAACAAAACCAAACGATTATCCGATTAATAAGAAACAACCGAATAGACGTATACGCGAGTATAAAATCGCAATTCGATATACAGAAGGTCTGACGAAGAAATGTTCTCGCGAAACGCGCTGAATTAGCACGAACGACGCGCAACACGAGCGCCGGTAGATAGCGAGAAGACAAAGCATTCGGCATATTCGTATTATAACGCGCGTATCGACGAGCGACTGGCTGTGCTCGATCCAGCCCCCCTATAGTCGCAGAGAGTGTCGGACAGGTGAATCAGAACGGGCATGGTGTACATAGGCAGGGCACACGCGTGCGCGCCGTTGGCATCCGTCTCTCTCTCTTTGAGCATGAGAAAAGTGTGTGTGTGTGTTTCTCTGGGGTCTCTGTGTGGGATTATTGATCGCTCGACGGATCGCGCGCGCAGCGTTGTGTGTTCAAGGGAGAACGCCCGTGTGTATGATACTTCGTTGTTGTGTACAGCCCCGAGACGCCGGCGCCTCTCTCTGAAATCTATATACGTATACGCTTGGTGTTATGTCTATGTAAGTGTCCGAAGATGCAGTATTATAAGGGGGGTGGTCCGTTGGAGATTCTCTGCTCGTTGGAACTCATGAAAATTTAATGCCAGAGAGCCGTCACTTCGTATACCTCGGCACGCATTTTCGGAGCTCTAGAGAAGAGAGAGCCCGTGAGCGCGATATAATGACGAGGAGGCACGCGAGAAAGAGGAGCTCCAGACGAGCGGATAAGTGCGTACTCGGAGAGGCGACACAGAGGCTCGATTGCTTTCCTCTGTCTCTCAAACGCAGAGAGTGCCAGTTCAAAGACCGGCTCGATGCTCAATGTTAAACGATAAAGGGAGCGACGAGCTTTCTTTACCCCCAACAACGTCTGAGTAAAAGCTAAGGGTTGATATATATATCGATATTGCAAGAGTATACTCGGTAATTCGGCGATGTCGAGAGCTGCGCCACTCGAGCTGTGTGCAAGTAAGAGAGGGAATAGCGAGGGCCTCAGGCACGCGCGCGAGCCTCGTTACATTGGAAGATAGAGGTGGAAGGTTGGGAACGAGCAGCCCTTGGCGGTCTAGCGTTATACAGACTGCGAGAATGTCATTGTCGTTTTCGCGGACACTCTCGTTGAAAGAACACGAGCCGGTTACGCCCTTGTTCTCTCATTCGACTCCCCCCTCCCCTTTTCCACAGTGCCTGTTATCCTGTCATCTCCATATTCACTCGGCTTTGCGTTCGATTCTTTTGAAAAGCGAGAGAGCTGAATTGCTCCTTTGAGGCCGTTACCGCTCTGGCTCTGAAAAGACGAGAGCACACGCTGATTACGCTGTCATTAATCTAATTTTTCGTCACCCCCTACCCTCCCCATTCCCATTTTTTCGTTTCTTTTTCTCTCTCTCTCTCCAGATTCTGGAATACTTTGTAATTTCCGGGGAAACCAGAGAGAGAGAATCGAGCTCATTATCATACTCGCAAAAAGGCCGTCCTTTCAGAGATGGATCCCGGGAAGGCGCGATGGTCTCTTTTCTCCGCGCCTCGATGACGACGAGCGAATTATTTTTACCGCGGAATTCACACGCGCTTTTCTTGTGCTTTGTAGAAATCGGGGAAGAGAGTCGTCGCGACGACACACGCGATCCCTCTCTCCCTCTTGGCTAATCAGTCGCAAGCTCGGCCGGGACCGAGAGTGTTTTTCGCTCCCCCCTGTATATACCTTCAAACGAAGGGAGGCGCAGTGGAGGAGACACGCAGCAACTCTCGTTTCTTTTACAACTCTCTTTCTCGGCAAGTGCTGTACCAACTCCGAGACTTCCACTCCAAGAGTGCGTTTACGGATACGCCCGGGAATTATAGATGCGCGCGCCCCGGCGCAACTCTTCCTTTGATCCTTTTGTGCACTCGCGCTCCTTTGATATATACGCGGACTCTACGGCGCACTTACCCCCCCTCTCTCTCTCTCCCTCGCTTTCATTTTTCACTCTTGGTTTTTGCGGATCTCACCAACTCCCTTCCTCTTCTCATCCACTTCGGAAAGGGAATAACAGACACCAAAAGATATATATCCGAGGGCTCTTTTATTTTTTGTTTTCGGTTTGTCGAGCTTTTGCACAAAGCCCGTTTCTTTTCGCTTAACGAATCGTTATTTTTCATTTGTTTAATTGCCCTTTTTCTCGTTTGTTTATCTCCGAATGCGCGAGGTATAGGGGCGCAGCTGGTTTTCGTTTGATGTTCGCAAGCCCGGCGCGGGTTTATACTTGAAATTGCGCGGATTTCGTTGATAATGATAAATACAGCGTTTTCGGTGATCGAGGGCAGTTTTTTTAAAGTAAAGCTTTGTCGTTTGTCATGAGATTACGTATGGAATGACGGAATATTTATTGCGGCCTACGAGTATTGAAATTTACAAGGATTCGTTTTGTGATTTGTGTAGAGGAATCGATTACTCGAATTACAAAGGTGAAAAAAAACGAGAAATTCGCGGTAAACTTCGCTTAACCGTAACGCCAATTACATCAAAGCCCCAATAAACAAAGGTAATTTCAGTTGATCACACGCAAACATACACAGAGGGAGGCGTATTGTCAGAGCCGAACGGTATAATCCGTTTACCGAAGAAAATTAATATTTGTTTATTGACGCACACGCTCGTGTAGCACGAGTAATGCAATCGAGTAAAGCCAATACGTGTAACGAACGATAACAAGGGGGTAGGGGGCGTGAAGGTTTTAATGCAAAAGAAACGCCGCGAAATTGAATCAAGCTACGGGAGAGAGAGAGAGAGAGAGAGAGAGAGAGAGACACGAGTACGGAGTGGCACGTGCTAGAGTGCGCGTTGGCGTTACGCTCGCTCGCGCAAAGAGAGCCTACGCGTTTCAGAGTTAATTACGGAAAAAGTTTAACAGCTGACACGTGGGTGGCTCTCGGGGAAATTTTCACTCGGCAGCCTCTTTCGAGCCTGCGGAAGAATCGAATTTGCCGCAGAAAGTCACTCTTTTTGCCTTGACTCGTCGTCCGTACAGATGGGGTAGGAGGAGAAATGCGCGCAACGTGCACTGGCTGCACGTACCGAGGCTTTAAATTTTTCATGCGTTAAAGGAATTCCGGGATATAAGGTCGCGGTTGGCAAGATTAATTCGGAGCTTGCAGGCTTTTCGGTGCAGTAAAAGCGAGAGTATGTCGCGGTGTGATTGTTTAACGTTATTGTTGGAATTGTTGAAAGCTTTGGTATACGCAGAGTGTTTTGATGCTAAATTAAATTTTCAAAAATCAGAGACTCGGCGGTGAAATAAAGCAGGTTATAATAAACCGTATTCCAGAAGCACACAGGCTCTGCATTTCAAAGAGTCTTTATTATTAACCGGAGTAAGCAAGCTCATTGAGCTTTCTTTTTCCTTTTGGTTCTTTGCACAAGAGCGTACGTGAGCGGGTAAATGAAATTTCATTTGTACACGCAAGAATAAACAAGTTGCACGGATAACATTGAGCTCACTTGCCTTCTCGTTGATGTAATGAAATTTCTTTGTCGAAGGCAGAAAACGTAAATTAAACGCGGACAATACAGACGCACTGTTGTGTTTTTTTTTCATTCTTCGTTTCGTCCGAAATCCTTAGTTTTTTAAACAGTCGACTCTTTCTAAATTCTTTGCTAAATGAGCAAAAAGCGTTTTCTTAAAATAAGTACATCTGAGAAACTTGATGGTCAAACATTTTAGAATATTAGTACGAGTCCTTCTTCATCGAAGACGCATTTATTTACGCTCCGAGTGTATTCGAAACGATATTTAATAAAAAATGAAAAGAGGAAAATAAACAGTGAGAGAAAGAGAGAGAGAGGGCCGATTAGTATTAACCCTAAAGCTATCGAGCACATCCGGGGGGAATCTCCTAAAAATAATCAAGCTCGCCCGGCTTCCTCTTGTTCCTCTGTTTTTCCAGCCTCGTTTTTCACTCTGTATTTGCCGATAATCCACCTGTCTCTCGTTTCCCGGCAATCTCTCTCTATCTCTTTCTCCCGTAGGATCGAATCTTTTGTCCATTCGTATATATTTCGCAGCTTTCCGTTTCTCCACCCGAGGCTATATACCGTTGTGTTATTTTTACGAGACGAGCGGAAAAAAGGCCGCGTCAAGGGAGGGGACTAACCTTTTCCTATCGAGTCATTTTGGGCTTGGAGCAACTGCAATTTTTTACTTGAAACAGACCGGTTGACATTTAGTCGATATTAGAGTACAACGCGATTACGAAGGAAAAGAAACGAATATTTTTGTTGTACATTGAACCGCGTAAATTGCAGAATAGTCGGTAAATTTGGTGAAGTAGGATTCGATGGGATTTTTATACCCGGAAGCCGTCAACAACTCTGTCTCTCATTCCCCCATTTCGTTTTAATTTTTATCGACTCAATTTCGTATCGTCCCGTATACGCGTGCGTTAACGTCAGTGCATGTTCCGCGGATAAATGGAAAAAGCTCGTAACTCGAAATTAATCGGCTCACCCCCGATAAAGCGATACGGAGAAAGAGGAAGAGAGACGAGAAAAGCAGGGAAGCAGCTTGTAAAGCGAGCGAGTTGCCGATGACGCGGCTGCTGCGCAAAAGCCCGGCACACTTGGCAGACTCGACGAGCCGCGACTAACAAGTTTCAGTCGCCGGCCGCGAGTGTTAATCATTAAACTTCGGCATACGCTTTTTCTCTCTCTCTTCCGAGCGTTATTAAAATATTCCGGACGAACGAGCTTTGCTCTCTCTTTCTCTCGCTTTTGCCGTGTATATATACACGGAAAGTCGCTCGTCGCGCATTTCAAAAAGGGCTCGAGGACGTCACGGCACGTGCGCGCGATATCCTGAAGGGCGAACAGTCGGTAGAGAGAAAGGGGAAAAACGCGAGCTAGCGACTGAAGGGTGGAATTCGGGGTGGTAAGCGGCCTTGCAATAGAGTAAGAGAAAAAAATAACAGATTAACGTTGCGCGAATAGCCCCATATTTCGACCCTACATCAAAAGTAATAATCTCGTCAACTGTATAATCAATAAAAAATCATTACACCAACCTGTTAGCCGTTAGGTCGACATGACGCTGAATAACGCCTAATTCGCAGATGAGTTGCGGCAGTGATGCCCTCGTCGGAGGAGGAAAGCCTGTGGCTCGTGGGCAGCGAGGCCGGTGGCCAGCCGCATCAGCAGCAGCATCATCATCGTCACGGCGAATCTCAGCGCGGCCAAGTCGCCGGCGGCGCTAGATCGGCCGGGCACCTCTACACCGAGGAGATGCAGCAGCAGCAGCAGTCCCAGACGGGCGGCCCAGCCGGAATAACCGCGGTCTCGGTTAGCCCGTCGGCTAACAGGACGTCGCCGGCTGCTAACGTCTCGACGACCGGCAGCTCGAACCTCGCCTGCAACGATTCAGCCGACCGCGATCTCATTGACAATGCGGCTGATGCGACCCTCCTCGCTCAATTCCACGAGGATGCCATTAAGCAGGTGAGCGATGATGATGCCATAACGAGTCCTGTAACAGATAAGGTTGCTATTTTTACTTTGTCTTTCGAAAGCTCCGCTTTTTTAAAATTATCGAAGGAAGTTCGGTTGGATCTCGCGCCTGCGGATCCGGCAACCCGAGCGCACGGCTTAAATTGTTCGACGGAGCGCGCGCGGATAACAAGTGCGAGAGAGACGGCGGCTAAAAAGTGTGCGAGTTTGGCCCAGGTCGCGCGCGGAGGCGGTGGTGCGACTGCGGCAGCGACGACGACGCACATCTCGTTTTTTTCTCTCTCTCTCGCACGCCTAAATGGCGAACGAAAACGCGAGCAGGGCTAGCCGCGCGGGGGGCCAGTGCTAGTGTGCCGGTGACGAAACTCACAGTACGAAGGCAGTAAAGTTCGCTTACCTGAGCTGCGCCCGTGCGAGGAAGGAATGCGCGGCCTCGCAGTGGAGAAGACGAGGGCTCGCCAGCCCACCGGCTTGACCACGGGACAACGCGTTATCAGCACCCCGTGACATCCGCGATTTCGGCGGAGAAGAGTGTCACACGCAGCTGCGGCCTCGATTAGCTCTTGTTTTAACCCCCCTTGCTCGCGAGAGCATATCGCGACTTCTCTCTTCTCGCGGGGTGACTTCCGCACTCACCGACACGCTGCCATGGAGGAGATTGTCGAGGAGAGCGACAAGAACAAGCCCTCGGTGGATCTTGCCCCCTTTCCCTTCTTGTCTTCCGTAAATATATGCGTATTTTTCTTGGATTTTTAGGCTATCCGTCTCTCCTGTTGCGAGGAGAAGGGGAATGCGGGGGGTGAGAGCGCGCGGGCCTGGGGAGAGTCGTCTGCACTCGAATTTAAGGTTACGACGACAAGAGGCACTTGACGGATTTTTATTTATTTTGATGCTTGTATCACACATTCGCCCTCGTCAGTTCTTTCTCCTTTTTTTGAAAAAATAAATAAATGAATAAATAAATAAGAGTGCTTTCAAAGGTTCAAGGCTATTAATTTGTTTATTTAAAAAAAAAATGATTAATAGTTACTTTGTTTTTATTTATATTCAAATATAATGTCACTGCACAATAAATTTACAGAAAAATGTGCCTTTTGATTTACTGTAAACTAGTATTTATTAGTTAGATTTTAATACTAGCTAATTTTAATTGTATTAATTGACAAATTTTTCTCTTTATTAGGCCGGTATTGGAAAGTTTCAATTGCTCGCAGCTCTTTATGTTGGTCTTTGCCTAGCTGCTGACACAATTGAATTTTTTGCTATACCATATATCCTTCCAAGTGCAGAGGTTGAACTGTGCATTGAAGACAGTGAAAAAGGATGGCTAAGTAAAAATTTTAATTTGAAATAAATTTTAGTAGATTTGGAAAATAAAAATTTCTTAATTATAATTATAACGTTTTTTAGGCAATATCACATTAATGGGTCTTGCAATCGGTGGAATTTTTTGGGGAGGTTTAGGAGACAAATTAGGACGTAAGAGATCTTTACTGACAGCAATGTCTGTTCATTCCTTATTCAGTGGAGTTGCCACTTTTATGCCAACATATGGAACCTTTATGACAACTAGATTTTGTTCTGCTATTGGGTAAGCTTGAAAAAACTATATAAAGATGTTCTTGTAAAGAACGATAAGCATACTTATTGAGTCAAATATTTAACAGAGTGGGAGGAGCATTACCACTGGCATACACTTACCTGGCCGAGTGCTGTCCACACACAAATCGTAGCAAATGGATTGGTATGCTCGTAGGTGCAGGTGCTTTAGGTGGAGTTTATGCAGCTTTGCTAGCTTGGGCTGTTGTACCTACCACTGGTGAAATGGTTGTTCTTGAGAACAAGGAACACTTCAGTGCCTGGCACCGATTTTTAATGTTTTGCTGCCTACCGGCCTTTTACGCTACCGCCGGCCTCATATTTCTGCCTGAGAGCCCACGATACCTCATCGAGGCTGGTCGCGATGTTGAGGCAATGATGGTGTTCCAGGTAAGCCTAAAATCTAGATGTCTATGACTTAAAAAATAAAAAGAATACATAGTCATTTATTTACTTATCTTTAAACAGAAAATTTACAAAAAGAACAACGCACAAAAAGGCGTCACAGGGGCACAATATCAACTGTCTGAATTAGAGCTTCCAAATAAAAGGCCTCGTGGTCTGGCTCCACCATCTCCTGAGAATCACAATACAAGTGTCTTAGCAGGCATTATATGTTCAATTCAAAGGGTAAGTTCTTAGAGTTAATTTATTCAATAATTCAATGTTGTTAATCTGTACTTTTTTTAACAAATTTGAAGCTTTTTGATAATACTTTATATAAAATTTGAAATAAATATTGAAATAAATATTGGCATCTTAAAAAAGTGATTATAATTGAGTATATTTTTAATTCTACAGTTCTGGAGTTCTTTTCTAGAAGTGTTTTCTAGTCCTAACTTAAAAATGACTGTAGTACTGGTACTCATTTGGTCAGCTGCAGCCTTTGGGTACTAAAATTATCACCAAATTTATACTAATCTATATATTACCTTGCAACTATAAATAAATTATTTTTATAGCTTATATGGGCTGATGGTATGGTGTCCAGAATACATTAAATTTTTACGATCTATAGAATATAAAGCTCACACTCAGAGACTTATTGGTAAAGAATATATAGGCCATACATTCAGTGGTTCCTTAGAAAATCGTCAATACAAAGATTCAAGTTTTCAAAACTGCAAGTAAGAAATTTATTAATTTTAGTAATTCAGATTAATTTTTCAAATTTATCATAATTTAGTTAAATTACATTTTAACAAGTAAAATTTGTTTATCCACAGGTTTTCTAGACTTGTTATGAGCCACGTAGATTTTGATAATTGCACCTTTCAATCAGTAGAATTCAGTAAGGTAAAATCTAGTAAGACACACTTTACTGATTGTGTAATTTTAAATTCCAAGTGAGTATAAAAAAATAAATCAAATTGAAAGACAATTATATGGTAAAAATTAAACATAAAATTTGTCACTAGGTTCATTGACACTGATCTTTCATCTCAATTTTGTCATAACTGTAAAACAGAAAATAATACAAAACTCAGCGTAAGTGGTCCATGTCCAACGCTTGATTTGGATTACAATATTTACATCGAAGAAGTAATGCATAGTCATCTTGCGGCCCAACTCTCGTTTGTACCAGCGGCCGCATTAGCTGGACTGGCTCTTACTAACATTTTACGGCCAAAAATGCTTGGTTTGTCGCCTATTTCAATAAATTTAAATAACATTGTTTGTGAGAAACTATTTAATGTATTTAATTTCGTTATTGTAGGATCTTCGTTGTTCCTCTCTTCCATTATTGCACTCTGCTTAATGCTGGTTAGTACAAATAGCACAGCCGTTCTTGGTTTTGAAGCAGGTTTTGTTGCAGTTTTAGCAATTGTTTGGACCTCACTAATAATGTCAACGATTGAATGTTATCCAGCTCATTTAAGGTAATCTTTAATTTGTGTAAATTATGCCTATTTTGTAATAAACATTTGTAGGAGCTATTATATATATATGTTACAGATGTACTGGTTTTGGAGTTATGGCTGCTGCTATACGTATGTCAATTCTGATGGCATCATTGATCTATCAAACACTCATAAGCGCGCCTCTAATTGTGCCCGCATTATTGACAGCATCAGTCTTGCTCGTCGCCAGTTTTGCCACAGGTTATCTGCCTGATAGAAGTATGGGTCTGGTGTGAATGCATTAAATAAACATTACTAAACTGGTGTAATGGAGTCAAAGTGAATGTTAGTGAAGTCAACGACGAGGCTAACACCTAAAGTGTGTATGTAAGTACGTTATATTTATAACGGATAAAAAGTTGAGCGTACCGAGGTGGGACTTGAAGGATAAGAATATTCTTTTATTCGGTTTTGCTTAATTTCCGAGGACCAATCTAACATATTGGAAAATATCGTTTACTATACCCTTTTTCGATAATGTCCTTGTTAGAAAATTAAATTCTAATAAAACAGCGATTCTAGGAATAATAATGTTTTAATATTTGTGTACTATTATGAGATATTTTGTAGACTTATTAATCATATAGATTATAATTGTACATTAGCAAGTCAACTTTTTGGACATTATAAAACATTTCTCAATGATTTATAACTATTAATTACAGTAACTAACAAAAATTGATAGAAAATAGATTACTACATTTATTTAAAAATAGTCTTTAATTGTGCTCATTTGATAGTTTATATCAATTCAACATTTCATTAAATTTTGATGTCCTAAAAATGTTATTTAAAAAATATTTTAATTTAAAAAAAAGAAACAAAATAGTTGAAATATTTAAAAATATTTGATATAGTTAACAAATACAGCGCACATTGACTGTTACTAAAAACCGCCAAATTGATAAAACGAAAATAAATGAAATAAGCAGTAAATGAATTTTCCAATTGTATTTTGGTAAAAAATAATGAAGCACAATTTGCATTCAATTAAATTTTATAATTATGATTGGCTGTTAGTTCAACCAAGTCAGATTAAGAGTAAATTGTCCTTGTAAGAATTACACTGTTAGAAAATATAAAAATTCGTTTATATATAACGCATTTATATGTAAAGCTTCTAATTCAGCAAAACTAGTTATGAAACACCGTGAAAGACTATTTTAATACTAAAATATTTTTAAAAAAAGTTTTTTTGATGCATCTTAAAAAATTATCTATTGCTAAATTGATCTCAAAAGGTCAATTGCATAGTTTTATACTTATTCTTTCATTCACATCATAACTAATGCTGAAAAACTTTGAAGCTTTTATTTTAAAACGTAACAACAAATTTTGTGCCATACAAAACTGATGTTAATTGTAATATAAGAATATTAAACCTTCCCTTTTAACCAAGTGGCTTATGAATCACATTAATTAATAGATATGATGGCAATCTCAAAATATTTTATAAATAAAAACGATTATATAAAATAAGTAATTAATAATTTGCATAACCAGATGAAACTATTGTATTAAATTATTTTTTATAATACATTTGGCTAATTTTTACTTAACAAAGCACCAATTGCCATATTGTACCAAATATAAAAAGAAAAATTTTAAATACAATATTTTAGTGTCTGACTAAGACAACAAAAATATATCGATGTAAAATTGTTATATAAATTTTTCAATTAAATTCTCAATTAATCAAATGCGTAAAAATAAAAATGTTCCAAAAACGACCGCGCACTCCTAATTAAACTGATAAAATACTCACGTGATTTTCATTTTTCACATATTTAAAAACTCGCGAAATCGCCAATACAAGTAATTCTAACGTTCGTCACATGTAACTACGCTGTAAAAAATTTAGACAAATCAAAATATCTGTTAGTCAGATAAAGAGCTTGGAGGATTCTTAAACTTGCTTATTAAATGTCAAGTTACTTTTAAAATCATAAATGTTTCTTTTCTTATCAAATATTTTTTTGGGCATCAGTGCAAAAAGAAATTGAATCTCTGTTATTCCGTTATGAATTTTAACAAGTATGTGTATATTAAGAGAACCAAAAATTTTCAATATGCTAAACCATCATCAAAAGTGACTTTTACTCAACATGAGACCGAAATTGAATTTAGATTTTTTACAATTGTATTGTGTTGATGAGAAATAACATTAAAAATACAAAATATTCTGTATATTATTTGTAAGACCAAACTTTGTGATACTAAAAAGAAAATTTTAAAAAGATAAAAATTTGAAAATATACATTCAATGCTTTTTTTACAATCTTGACAAATAATTTAGTATAACAGTACTTGTAAATAACATTTGTATTCACAAAGTTATTTGAACTTGCATCCTAAAAATTTTACCTTAGCAAACATTTTAGTGTCAAAAATGAAGGCCCTTATAAAAAGGAATATTGTAAAGTCTATATTGGAAAACTGTCTTTATTGTTACTGCTTACATGTATTTTTTTATGATTTAAAAATGAGGCATTGCGATTGGTGTATCAATTATTTAATTGTGGTAGTGAATAAACTCTTTATTATATAATGTTCAAAAAAGTATATATATGTTTAGCAAATTAAGAGAGACTGTTACTGTAACAAAATCTGAACATGAAAACTGACTGTGAATATTTTTAATGACAATGTCTTGTTTGTAATCCATATTTAGTATAGTGATTATTTTGTGTTTTAAATTAAGAGATTAATGGTAATTGTAAAAATTATTGCAAATTTATTAGGATATTGCAAATAAAAAAGAAAACGTTAATATCACAATTTTTCAAATGATGTAAAAGTTTCTTTGAAAAGAAAAAAAATAATAATAAAATGTTGATTTTATAACTTTCTAGCTACAATTATAGCTATTAAATTACTATTATTAAGGATGAAACCTTTCCCAAAAGATTGGTTTTCAGATAATGAATAAAATTTTATGTAATGTGAAATTATGGTGTTAAACCCATTTAGTAAGACCTTAAAAATTTCTGTTAAATATAGTGAACTTTTAAAAATAAATTGTATCAAACTTTGAATATTTTCCAAATTTTCTTTACTAAACAAATACATTTTTTAAAACAATTACAAGATAAAGACTTCAAGGAAACTTCTTCAAAAATCTTGTGAAATTAATAAAAGTTCATTGCTACTAGCGAATGAATTTCTCAAGCTTGATGTACAATGGATTAAAAGAAAAGATTAACAGTGTATATTTTTTCAACGTCTGTTGTATCTTTATAACATTATAATTGCGTGACTCTTGTAGAGTCGTTTTAGGATTTTAATTATTAAGACTACAAGTAAACATTTACTTTGTTTTCTCTTTGTTGCATAAAGCACAATTATTATTTATTAATCCGCAGATCCTGATGTATATTATACAATACCTAATACTAGTACATACATTTTTCTATAATAAAAAGTAGGAAATGGAAAATAACTGTAAATACATAAAAAAATTGAAGAGTGCTAATGTAGTTTTATGATTTCTTTCCACATCCCTGATAAATATTTATAACTGAGTGGGAGAAGAAAGGAGCTGGAGCAACCTACATAAGCATCAATTGGCTGACTCATTGCATTGGTTTTAAATAAAAGATTCATGTGAAATATTGTACAGAACGTAAGATCGTTTATTAGATATCAAGTTTTACAAATATTATCACACACGTTTTTTTTCTTCAATGAATGTTCTCGGAAGATAGCTGTATTCTATATTGTACAAATATAATAATTATATTAAAAGTGACTATATATACGTATATAAATAATCGATTACTCATATAAAACGGTGCGTTTTCATTTTATGTACATTAGTAAATACTACGACTCAACTAAAATCAATTTCATTCATCATCGAAATAGGTCAATATAACGAGGGACGATGGAGAAAAGTCCGTTTCGTTGGTACGAATGAGTTTAAACTTTTTTTTTTGTTCGTTAGAATTTTCGTTTCCTCATTTAATGCAAAATATTACCATAAAGCTGACGGCCTCTTTATATTTTTTATAAATATCCACATTGCTTAGCTGCCCTTTTCAGCGTACTTATTAAATCAATAAATAATTTTTATGGTTGATATATAAATATATGTACCTAGACTAATTATACTTTTGTGGTAAAATATAGGCTCATACGTTTTGTAGGCCCGTTACTTATAAAACGTGCGTTGCTCTTTTATTTTTGTTTTTACTTTCTAACAGTAATATTCATCATTGTTCATTTTTCTTTCTTTTAAAACACATTTGAAAACTTTGTTCATTTACAAGCAATTTTTCTTTACTGACACTGTTCGTAGGTAATATGTTAAGTTTCATTTTCAGTCTTTTTATTCTTGGATTTTGTAGAAAAACTGTTTCCTCTAAGTATATTGATTACAAAATTTGGTTGTAATATCAAAGTCCAAGTGAACAAAGAATCCAAATCTTATCTTACTTTATTAAAAAGGCATCAGTATTAAATGGTTGATTAAAAAGTCGTAGTAGCATTTGCAATTCCTTTTTACTTAATTACTCTTGCTTGAGAAACCTGCAATCTGTGTCAGTTAAAAATTTTAATTTCTATTTTATCAAAGTGCTTTTTTATCGCAAAGACTGACGTAGGCGACAGAACATATGGCGGCACTCATAATTGTGTTTGCAAAACGAAAAACTAACAGTCTTGATTTAGGCACGAGTATACAATGTTGGCATACCACTCGGTCACGTGAACATGAGACGCCATTGCGACTTATGCTACTTAATAATATGATTTATTTTTCTCTTGTTTATTCGTAGCTCTTCTTAGACTCTCGTGATTTTTTAATATTTACAAATTGCCCTTTCGACTCAAAGGCTCGTAATAAAAAGTATTAAAAAGGTTTAAAACGTTAATGTTACAAAGTGATTTAAAATGACATTAAAAATGGTTTACAATCCAATCTGACAGCAGAAAGTTGATTAATTGTGCAAATTCGGCAGTTTTTTTTTGGCAAAGATATGCTTTAGACATTGTCAGTCAATTTGCTTCTATTACAAAAACTGTCTCTTCTCTCTTATCGAAAAAAAATTATATATAATTATACATACATTTTATTTCTATGTAGTCTTATAATAAAACTATATTAAAATACAAAATTATATGTACTTAAAATAAAAAATATGTAATATATTCAATTCAGTGATAATATATAAAATATTTTAAATTGAGAGAAGTATACTGACGTTGTTTGAAACTTCAATTATCTCTACTATACTGAATTGCATTACTACATAATTATTCACAAGTACACATAAAAAATAAACTTTATTTTTTATGTATATAATAAATTTTTCGATGACATTTTTTAATCGGGACGTTTCATAAAACGTGTTGTAAAATCGAATAAGAAATTTTTTAATAGTAACTAATACAGATCTTCGGACGTAAAATCTATCTTATATGTATAAACGATTCAGAAAAAAAGTTGTGCGCAATTATTCATTAATAATACTCGCATAAGTCTGGCTTCTTTTTACGATACACAATTATTTTACAATGAAACCAAACTCTTAATTCAAATCTTCGAACGCTTTTCTATATATTCAAGCAGATTAGCATTTTTACATCCATACATGATGATCGATGGTTTTAGCGATACTAGTATACTAAGAAACAATTGTATTTTTCTCAATGAGATCATAATACTCAACGACTAACATTACCGAGAAAAAGTATGTAATATCTTTTAAAAATTTCCAGCTGAATTGCTTTAAATGCATATTTTATAAAAAGCAAAGCAATTTAACGCAATACATTTTAATTATTAAGGCCGTTAAACATTTCGCATTTCTTTTCTATATTACCGTTTTTCTCATGAAGGCGTTTATTGTATTGGTCATAGTTCACCTTTTAATATTTTTCGTCGCTTTGTATTTTTCACAAAAAAAAATAAAAGCGGTTGCTCGTAAAGTAACAACTAATCAAAGAAATTCGTTTTTCGTTCACCGAGAAAGACACTCTGATTACCGTCTTGTATTTTCGTATGAAATTTATATCTAAATTTATACAAAGAAAATTTGATTTTTCATCATATTTAAAATCGTCCAATAAATCAATACATTCATTAGATTCTGTCACGTAAATGCAGATTTCTAGCCATTATTCTTTTTACAGATAATGTATTACTACTTTCTTTGCGTCTTGAAGTTAGACTTGATAATTGTTCAAGAACTTCTTATAATTCATTGGCTTACAATTCCAATCATCAAAGTAAGGAAGAGACATAACGCATAAATCTCCTAACTGGCTCACTTCAGTGTGCACTCGCACTCAGCTGTAAAAGGATTACACAATTACGTTAAGAAAATTCTCTTGCAATGAAACCCAAGCGCTTCGATTACGAAAAACAAAATCGCGCATAAGGTTTTTACGTGCGTGTAAATATAATAAATTAGCTTATTTAGAGCTATCTAAATTTTTGATTGCGAGCAAGTTAAATCAATGCTTGCCAAGTCTCATGCTACAGAACGCAGCTGAAGAGGAAGAAAAGAAGCGAAAACGTGGATCTTTGAGCGAGGAAACCTTGTTTGTCGTGCAGAAGGATAAAGCAGAACAATTTGGATTTTTCGCAACCAAGCTCCTGTCCATGCGTTTTCGTCTTTCACTTTTTCATCCTTGTCCTCTCACGTATATGCACATCGTCGACCGTCAGTATTCGTACTTCGACAAACGGTCACATATGCAGTTTATGTGATTAACGGGAATGGCACGTGCTTAATTTTTTTTTTTATTATAGGATTCACTCTTAGCATTCAAACTCGGATGCAGTTATGGCGTTTAAGTCTTTCATAAGTCCTTCAAGATTCGCCATCTCTTGATTCAACTCTTCAGTGCTGTATGAAGGCTGTGGAAAGAGAAAAGGGTCACGCCAAACGTTATTGCTAAAGCAAATTTCTTTGTTGCTGTTAGGAAATTGGTTATTTAAAAATAAATTGCAAATGACAAATATGCTATACTGTAAAACTGATCAATAAAAGTTCATAAGGACATTTTTTATTATAAATTAACGTATAGCATATTTTTATAGAAAAAAACTTAAATAAAAATACATGCATATTTTCCTTGCAAGTAAAAACAAGACTTAAATTCATTAAGAACTTTTGTAGTAATAAATTGTCGGATATTTACCTTTAACCGTTCAATTTCTTCTGGAGTATGGCTAGTACTCGATACTGAGGCAAGTCTATTCTTTATTAATTGACTTGAGCTAGTTGCCTTTTTGTATGGGCTTCCAGATATTGTTGGTCTGACTGTCACTTGGGAAACTGTAAAATAATGTGATATTAAATTTTAAGTACAATACAAAATTGAATAAGCTGTTAACAAAGCTCTATAAAGAAATTTTTACATAAGTAAAAAAACAAACCTCCGTGTTTCTGTTGAGGCGTCGATGGTGCCGATTGCGGAGGCGGAGCAGGTACACTAAAACTTTTTAGTGGATGCCCTTGAAGTCGTTTGGCTCCACTATTCTCGGAGTTACTCGTGCAGCTCGTATTCGATTGGCCGGTTTCTCCATATCCACTTGAAGTATACTGAGAAGTTGCATTATATGATTGCAATCCTCCTGAGCTATATAACTGTTGAAATAACGATTTGTTTTAGTAAAGAAATTTAAAGATTTCGAATTGTTCTATAAGTAATTTGGTGAATTTACCTGAGTCTGTAGCGGTTCGTATGAATTAGTTAAATTACAAGAGTCTGGGCTAGATTCCGGAGTGGGTTCTAGCGTTATATGTGCTCGGCTCAAACTATATTGAGCAACTGTTCTTGGATAGTTTTGCCTTATAGATGGGACATCAGAGCATGAACTATGGATAGTTTGCTGTGACAAGCTGCTGTTAACGATCGGCGTAGCCGTAGCTATTGCTGTAAATACGCAAATGTATTTAATGAAATATTTTCAACTAAACTGTTTAGCAGTGAATAATTACAAACATAGTTCGGAAATTATATCGAAATCAGTTTTAAGCAAATGAAAATTTAACGTGTGAATGAATAACATTGTTTTTAATTTTTGGCTTACAGTTTACATGATGTTTGAAGTTTATGAGAGAATCTCTACTTACGCTGGTGTAATGGTGCACTGTCAACTGGAAGTGTAATGAGTTTAGGTTTATGGCCCCCTCGACTGTGTTGTCTACTCAATGTAGAGCATTTTTCTTCGGTGCCTAATGTTTTATTAAAAAAGGAACCAAGGATTTTAAATTAAAAAAACGATGTAGAAAAAAAAAATAATCGAAGTATTACGAAGACAAATGAAATAATAAATAATAATGATTGTGTTATGAATGATGTAAAGTTGAGCATGTAATTTTTGCAAATTCAACCAAACCAATACTGAATAACTTTTACTTATAAAATTGTGTCATTCAGGAATGGTAATAGTTGTGGATTTGTATTTAAATACAACATACCCATATAACTTGGAATATAAGTACGCTTATCCAATGAACTAGAGTTTGCGTGAATATTGTCTTGACTGTAATCAGAATTGCCTGATCTCGGCAAAGTGTTACTTGTCGTTATACTGGTCGACGCCTCGCCATTTCCTATATTTTTCTCTAAAGCTTTCAATTCCATTTGGTCATGGTGAATCCATAGATCAGGAGGTTTAATATTGGTTTTAATGTTGGTATCTTTCAGATAACTGTAATTCAAAATAAATATTAAGTTTGACTATTCAAAACCTTATCAACGTTTTAATAATAAAAATATTATGTATACCCTTTCTTTCCGTCAGGAGAATTCGGATTACGTCGACAGCAAAGGAAAACAATAACAACAGTGACGCCGGTTAGCACCAAAACGGAGCATCCAATTATTATGTAAATCAACATATTTGATAATCTACGATTAGCTGAAAGTTTTTATAAACACTCGATTAATATTAAGTTTTCTTGAAAAAGATTGCATTTTATAACGTTGAATAGTTTACCTTCCAAGGTCTTATAAGAAATTGTCGTTGAAAAAGGTCCGTAACCCTTTGTATTTCTAGCCTGAATTTTAAAGTAGTACGTCGTACTAGGCTGCAATTCGGTCGATAAAATGTACTCCGTTTTATCACCAACGACCGCCTCAGCTTTCCAATCTCTGTCGTTTTTCGTATTATCTGTGGTGTACGATATGATGTACCCATTTATATCTCCGTTCGACTGCTTAGGCGGCAGCCACCGAAGCAAAACTGATCTCGGAGATTCATCGATGCTCTCGACAGTCAAGTCTCTTGGCGCCGAAGTGGGCTTCACTTCCATCGTTTTATTCGAAACTACCATGCTATAGGGTGATTCCCGTCGGCCCTACGGTTAAAATTGTACTTGTTAAATTCGATTGTATTTATTGAACAACCATAGACGTGTCATAATTGCCGTTCTACAAACCTTTACAACTTTTACTGTGAATTCGTATTCGCTGTTTGGTTTCAAATCGTGAATTGTGCAATGCAGATCCGTTGCGTTGTAATATTTGTACCTTGGATTACTACTACGGTGGTACGAATCGAGAAGTATGTATCGTACAACGTAATATCGACCATCCGTTACGTACTAAAAGTAACGAACAAAAAGTTTAAATAAAATAGAATTACATAATGCTCGGCCGTACTTGCTTATTATACGAGCAAGAGAAAAACGTACTTGATTTCTTGAAAGCGTCATGTCGGTCCAATACACCACAACTGTACTGTGCGACATAACAATGGCTTTCACGCCAACCGGTGGTGCTAAAGGCGCGGCGCTTTCAGGCGTGGATCTCTCGATTGTTCGAGTGTTTTCCAACACCGGCATGCCTTCGCCAGCTTCATTCTTCGCGCTCAGCGTTATAACGTACTCGGAATTCGGTTCTAAACAAAAAACAACGAATCACGCTCGTTTAAAATCGCCATCCATACGCCTCGCCCCCGTACATTTCCATTGAAAATAATTATAAAAACGACGCTTACCCAAATTATCGATGGTATAAAAGCGCTGCTTGCCGTCGAGAACTTCTTTATACACATCCGGAACGCCCTTGCCCCAAGTGAGAACATAGCCTCGTACTTTGACAGTCGAATCCTTAGGCGGTCCCCACCAAACCAGTATGGAATCAGCCATTGCCTTCGCTAAAAAAAATAAAACAAAAAAAAAAAGGTGGTTAATCATTAGCCAAGGTTAAAACGTCGGTCTAATCAAGCCAATCGATCGAAGAGACAGTAAAGGCTCTCTTACTCTTGAGATTGGTAGGAGCACTGGGCACGTCGTTCTCGGACAGATCGGTCTCGTACGTCTCGATGTCCTGCCAGTCGGAGCCGGGGCCGGTGCCGTTGACGTTGAACGCGGCCACGCGCACCTGATAGATGACGTTTTTCTCCAGCTTGTTGAGCACGTGCATGCGCTGGTTGCCCTCGGTGACGATGAGGGTCGGGTGGGCCTTGCGGTCCATCGGCCGGTAGCGGATCTTGTAGCCGGTTATTATGCCGTTCTGGCCCTCGGCCGGCGGCTCCCAGCGTATTATGACGCTCTGCAAGAGAACGCACAGTGTCTTCGCTGTTGCACATGCCAGGCAATTGTAAAAGCTCGAAAGCGCCGATTCTTACCGACGAGCTGGCGACTTCGACGGTGACGTTGGGCGGGCTGCTCGGGGCGGCGCTGAAGGTGCGGACGCGGATCTCGCCGGTCGAGGCGCCGGGGCCGTTGTCGTTGACCGCCTGCACCCAGATGTTGTACTCCTTGTAGGGGGCGAGGCCGAATAGCTCGTAGGCCGTGCCGCTCGTGTTCTTCTTAACCTCCTCGTTGTCGCCCTGGGCGAAATAAACGCCGATTAAGCCGGGCTCGATTCATCATTTTCCCCGATTTGCATACGCGCCCGCTGTCCTGCCTTGATCCTCCCACCACCTCCACACAGGAACGTCGCAGCGGGAAGCTCGCGCGCGCGCGAGAGAGAGTGCAATAGAGCTTACCTCGGCGTACGTGATGAGGTAACTGCTGATCCGGCCATTAATCACCGCCGGCTCCTCCCACGTCAAGGCTATGCTCTCGCTGCTGGTAGGCCAGCCCTTCAGGTTCAGCGGCTGGCTCGGCACGTTCGGCTGCAACAAAACAATCCCGTCCTTTCTCATGATCGGCCATCGATTCTCTTTCCTCTTCTCTTCCCCTCCTAGGCTCTCTGGCTTCATTGGAGATTGCGTTGCGCAATGCACGTCTTTATCGAGCCAGGCGTCTTGGAACGAGACAGGCCATAATACGTCTGTATAAAAGAAAGCAAGCAGCTTACCTCGGACTCGGTGGTCAGTTGGAAAATCTTGCTCGAGGCGCTGAAGACGTTGCTGATGTTGGCGACCGCGCGGAACAGGTAGGTCGTGCCGGGCTGGAGGCCGCTTATCGTCACCGTCGTCTCCTTCTGGCCGGTTCTCTCGATCCTCTCCCTGGGAAGCCCCGCCGGGGATCGTGATTATTATTGTTATTACATGTATACGCGAGAGCGCGTGGCCCGATTCGATAAGCGCCATTAATCTCGCGGATAAACAAAGGCTACTCTCCGTTGGGATAATCAATAATTAAGATATATCAGTTACGGACTCGTGGCGCCGGAGGATCGATATATACGGGTTCTCTTGCTCAAGGATGTTGTTGTTGGCGATGGAGAGGGGGGGGGGTGGGTGGGAGTACGGTAAAAACCCGTTTTCAATCGGGCGAGCGCGCATCTGCCGATGAGGCCGATCGACGCATCAATTAGTAGAAGCACAGCTCGAGCGCCGAGTGATCTACTTTGCTCGAGGTAAAAAGGGAGATTAATGCGTCGATCGGTTAAACGTCTCGGAGGCGTCGAGAGCACAGTCATAGTGGGTATATGATAATGCCTGCATTTCCACGGCGAGGCGAGTATTATAGAGCTCGAGATAGATTTAACGGCGAGGAGAGGTTCGTCGAGGGCTCTCGGTGGGGATCGGGGCCATCGCGGCTGACAGCTAATAAGAATGCAAAGGAGAAAAAGCGAGGAGAGGAGGCTTACCTCTCGAAGCCCTCCTGCTTGTAGTAGACGAGGTAGTTGGAGACCTCGCCGCTGGCGAGCTCCGGCTCCTGCCACTTGAGCACGACGAATCGGCTGTTGACGAGGCCGCTGCTGAGGTTGCGCGGTGCCGAGGGTGGGGCCGCCGCCTCGCCGAAGTCCAGGCCGTCGAAGGTGTCTGCAACAGCGGGATCGTCGGGCGGGTCGTAGGGGAAATTGAGCAGGGGGCTGTTGAGCAGGTCGGCCGGGTCGTCGGACGAGCTGATCGAGTGGGTCGGATTCGGCGTGTACGCGGACGAGGTGTGCCCGAGCAGGGTGTCCGGGTGCTGCCAGGTGCCGTTCGACAGCGGCCGGTGCGCCAGCTTCTTCTTCGCCACGGGCTTGCCGTTGCTCGGGTTCAGGCCGCTGCTCGAGGCCGACTTCCGACCGCCGCCCTTGCGCTCTTTCGCTGCGCGTGTAGATCCGCGCGTAACGGGCCGGGGGGTGGTTTACACAGTTAGGGCATGCAGACGACAGTTAATATGCAGACACACGAGAGAGCGTGGGAATGCGAGCGGGCGATGGATTGTTTCGGGAGTAGTAAGGTAGAGGTAATCGGGCGAGGAGAAAAATGCAAAAAATTGAAATTAAAATTTTTTAATCGAAATTAAAATAAATGGAGAGAGAGAAAAAAGAAGGCGGAGGAGATTGCTTTCTCAATGGTAGCGCGTGTGTACGCGCGGCTTTACTATACGCCCGCTGTGCGTTACAGTGATGCGCTTGCACTTTGCCGAGTTTTATTTTTCTTCGTCAGGTGGTCCTCTTTAATTGGAATTTTAAAAGCTGGCGTGTCGTTCGATGAGTTAAGGGCTTCTTATGGAATTACCCTCGAGGCTCTTAAGTGATGTGTTTGCGTTTAAGGCCAAGAGCCGTGCGCGCGTCTCGCGAAACATAAATTTTAAAACGAACGAAAATTAATTTTACCGCGAAACGCGTATGTACACGCCTTGCCGACTTGGTAATGGCTTGCGTGTAAAAAGCAAAACAATGCCAATGACTTCATTTTACAGTTAGCGAGTTGAAAGGGGCAATACTGTTATCGACTTACGAGAGATAACTTGATCAACGTGCAATATTGTACCATTGAGAAAGCAGTCGTTTTATACAGAAATAATATAACTAAATTATAAAATAAAAAATACTTAAACTAAATTTTTATTAACGATCTCAGGGAATGTGAAAATTTGGTAGCAAAATAATACGGAAGTATTGACCACGTGTAACGTACCCAAAAAAAGAAAACATTTTTTTTAAATGAAACAAAAAATCACAATATAATTCAACAATAATATGCATTACATTGCTAAACAAAATAATCACGTCACTTTTGCGACACTGATAGTAAACAAACAAATAAATAAACAATGAAAAAAAAAATTTGGGACAACATCAAATTGAAACAATAGCAAAAATCAATCCAAGCAGTCGTATCGTTGAACAGCCGGGCGTGTTGCTCGACGGGCCGATAGGGCAACACACGCAAAACCCCAGTCGTTCGTTATCTCAACAATTTCCAGCGGCAGGCAGTAGCCGCAAGCGCAGCAGCTACCGAGAGCGCGCGCGAGAGAGAGAGAGAAAAAGAAAAATAATAAAAAATCGAGTACCAAGTGTCCGGATCGTTGGCTCTCCTATGTATATAAACACACACGCAACTGCGGCCGCGACCAGTTGGTTTAATCGCGCCGAGTAATCTGGCGCTGGTCCCCTCTCTCTCTCGGAGCTCTGACAGCCGCGTAACAGCGCATTAACAAATTAACTCCGCGCGAGCGCAGTCCCGAGAGCGCCGCGCCGATATACACGCAGAGATCGGAATAAATCTCGCGACACGCGCCCGGCTTTATGTGTCCGAGGCACCCAGGCACAGCCAGTGGGGCTGTAAATTAGCCGCGTATCGAACTGCCGTAGAGAGGCACTATATAGCCTAGCAATAGGCGCGTGTGGTATACACGCGGAGACAAAGTATGGGCCATTGAGTGGTTAAAGAAAGCGTAAAGAATACTCACGCGGCTGATGAACGGTGAGCCGGGCGGATGCTTGCACGCTACCGACCGCGTTGGTGCCCATGCACTGGAAGATCCCAGCGTCTATGTCCAGCAGGCCGTTTATCCTCAAGTTGTAGCTGCGGGCAAACAGAGTCGAGAACGTACAGACACAGGACGTATGCACACTCGAAAGAGAGAGAGAGAGAGAGAGAGATCCTTGCCAATGGCTGCGCATGCGAAATCCACGCGCCAGGGCATGGGCTACTATATAGGGCCCAGGCGACAGGAGTCTCTCTCTCTCTCCCTCTTCTTCAACTATATACACGTCCGAGGCTAAAGAGCCCTCTTGCAGCTCGCTACACTCGAGTAGCCTAGTTCCGACGTTAACACGCGCTCGCTCAAACACGCAGACACACACACACTCTATATCACTCACTTCTCTTCACTTCTTTTTTGCACATATTTTTGCTCGGCTTCTCGCGAGAGAGAGAGCTCTTGCTAAATTTATGTAATGGAATTGAGTCACGTTATTTATGCGACGATTTTTATCGCGATGCCTTGCCTCTCTTCTTCTTTTTTTTTATTACCTCTTCTTTTTCTTTCTTTGCTTTTCGTTAAGAGGAAGATCCGCCGTCGCTGCGGTATTTCGGTACTTCTTTTGCGCTTAATTGCCCGGCTCTGTTTTATTTTTCAACTTTTCCAATTAGCCCCCTGACAAATAAGCGGCTTTTTATACTTTGTCTGGAAGTTATGGTCCGATGTAGCGCTGTGGGCCTTTTGCCTCGTAAACCGATTTGTGTAATTGTAAATAAGAAAGGTGTATTGCTCGTTAACGTTGATACGAGCTTCATTAACGTAAACGGAAATGATTTAATAGACGCGTTATACACACGCAATTTTTAATTACGACATTGCGGATTTTGATTTATTTCTTTTTTTTTCCACGGGAGCGTGTGGGGCCAAACATTGCCGAGCTGAAAATGCGAGCGCGATATAGGGTTATACTGTTGGGAGTCCGACGTAAATAGAAGTAGCTTAATAGACTTTTACAATGCTAAATGCATTTTGAAACTTTTAATTAAGCCGACGGACATGTATAAGCGCGCCAAGGTCTATGGGATAATAGATTTGCGAAAGCATTGAGAACGAGCTTGAAACTTTTAATTGGTATAAATACGTTGAATGGATAAATGGGATGTTGAAATTGTTTGAATAGGGGAGAGAAAAAAACATTTTTTTTTTTTTATAAAAACTTGTAGTGTTTAGGATGTTATTGTATTTTCTTTTTCTTCCTTTTTTTTGGGGGGGGGGGGGGTTATTCAACGGATGTCTCGGTCTAATAAGACGTCTCGACTTTTTCAAGCTTGGTTTTTTTCATGTTTTAGTGGAGAAGTGTACGTTTCATTTTACATGAAATTCTTATCTATTCAAAATATACGGATCGGATTTCTTTTCAACTCTCACGCTGCTTCTTATTTTCTCGGGAAAAACTGAATCTAGACGAGAAAATTAATGCCGGCTCTTATACGGCATGAGAAATGCCCACGTCCAAAAATTTCTTCCATTTATGGTGATTATAATGAAACGAACGGAGCGTGTGTAATATCGCTAATGAAAGGAAATTCGGAAAAACAAAGCGATCCATAGATGCGCGACGGAATAATGAAGGGATATATAGGACAATCGATCATCACTTACCCGTTGGTTAGCTGCCAGTAATTACTCAGCTTGATCTTCTCGCCGTTCTTGAGCCAGTGGACCGTCGGCGGCGGCTTGCCATAGATCTCGCACTCGAACTCGAGGTCCTGACGTTCGCTGGCCTCCCTGTCGTGCGGCCGCTTTACAAACCGAGGCGGTACTGCGTGGACGAGAAAGAATGTCGTTAAATGGTCAGGCGCACGGAGGCGTATGAAAAATTTCACTGCCGAGTACGTACCTTGGACGACGAGCTCGGCCACCGCGTCGAGGGTGTCGACGTCGTTTTTAGCCCGGCACTGGTAAGAGCCGTTGTCCTCTTCCGTCACGTCTTTGATCATCAGGCTGGACGCAGCGACGGTTTGATACCTGAGAGCATCGATATCGGTATGTGTTATAGCTATTGCGGGGCAAACGACGCATAACTGGACTTTTTCCAGCGGCGGACGATTTCACGAAATTTGAGATATTTTTTCTTCTTTCTGACTTTGCCGAATATAACGGAGGAGAAAATAAGCGTCCGCCGCCAGCGGAGACGTGAATGCGGATGTGTCTTCGGCCCGAGGAAACTCACGCGAGAGAACCGCTCGCTCGATAAAAAGACTTTCGAGACGCGCGATTATTTTTTAAAGATGACGAGCTACTTCGGCGCAAGGGGTATTTCAAAAAGGGAAAAAAAGCACCGAGCCAAGAGCTTTTATTTTGGACTCGGACGTTTTTTCATCGCGATCCGCAAACAAACGAGTAATCGGCTTTGTCGTCGCATAAATATTATGATGAAACAAAAGGAGAGAGAAAAAGAATTGCAGAATTTGTCTTCTTCGAGAGCTCCTCGGGCTCTCCTCGAGCTGAATTAATAAACAAAATTTTCCAATTTCGTTAGAGCGGGGGCAATGTCGGAGCGCGCGCGCGCGTCCGTCGAGGTAAGTTTACATAACGAAATCCATTTCAGGAAATGCTCTCTCGGGGCCTCTGTGTTTTGATGAGGCGTCAAAATTTTGACACGATATTTCATGCTCGGCTTTTTCAAATATTTACACAGCCGCGAACGGAAAGTCTAATGACCCTCCTCAATTACGTTATTTTAAAAAAATGCCTCGAATAAAAATATGCCCTCTCGAGAATAATAATAATAATAATAAAATATACTTTTTGCCACTTGAAAAAAAAACAAAACAAAAAACAAACGAGTGAGGATGAAAAATGAATAAGAAGAGAGAGGAGAAAAGTAGGGAGGGGCGCAATAAAGCCAAGTGAAAATCTAATAACCCAGATAAAAGGCCGAGATTTGAATACGCGATCAGATGTTTATCCGTCGAGTGGTACTGGCGCGCCGCTGCCGCTGCGCTCTCGACGCATTTAAAATTCAAATTCCAAATGCAGCGGGAGCAAGCGAGAAAGAAAGAGCAAGCCAGCGGTGAGAGTCCCTTAAAACCTGCTCCCCTTGCCTCTCTCCGGACAAATTCGTTAAGTAGCTTCGTTACTCCGGCTTTTCAGCGGCTACGGCCGGCAGATAAGAAAGAAAAATGCACGAGAGCTAGTTCCTTTCACTTAGCGCCTTTGGATTAAACGATATATCGAGCTTAGAAGGAGAGTGGGAGGAGAATTGTGTGGGCTTTAAGAAATGAGAGAGTGTATGCGTGCATCGAATTACCTCGAGTCCAAGGAGGCGAGGTCGATGGAGGTGCCGTCCTTCAGCCAGTAGACGTCAGGCTTCGGGTTGCCGTTCGCCGCGCACTCCAGCGTTATCGTCGACTTCTCGATGGCCACCTGATTGAAGGGCTTCGCCACGAAAACCGGCGCGCTCTCGCCCTCGTCTGCTTGTAATTAACCAGAGAGAATTTGCTATTTTTCAGGATCTTCCACTCGACCTCTCTCCCACCCCTGCACTACTGCCCTCCCCTTGTGTGACAGCGAGACAACTGGAGCGAGCAAGAGAGAGCGCTTGGGGTCGCGAACGCAGGAAGGAAGAAAATTAAGGGGGCCGACGAGTTCGACTGGCTTTCCGACGCCCGAGGGCTTTTGTTTACGCTGAAGGGCTGCTTCCGACTACCCTCGCGCTCTCTCTCTCTCTCTTGCTCTCCATCCCCCATAGTCCTCTCGGCATGTCACGTTTGTCAAAACAATCGCTTTTAATCGAAACTTTTTTTTTTGCTCCTCGAAGGTAACGCGAGCTCCGTTGATACTTTTTACGCGGTGTGTCTTGTACTTGTTGGGCTTGATTCCGAGATCGTGATGACGATGGTTTTGCAAGTTTAATTAACGAGAGGCTGATTTTGAAAATTTGCATTCTTCACGTTTTCCCGAGAGAGTAGTTTTTTGAAAAATGAGCTTACGCTTCTCTCTCTTAGCGCTAACAAGGTGTAAATAAGATTTTTTACTCTCGAGAAAATAAGTAAGGTATTACGTTGTTTTTTCTTCTTTATTTTTTCAAGTCAAGTACAATTAGTGTAGCTCTTTTACACTTGAAAGCTTCTCGACTTTTGAAAATACGAGATGCTGTGTATTTCGTCTTTGTGATTTTGGTTTTAAGAGCAAATTTTAACGTCGAGTGAGTTGAAGTAAGGGGGGAGAGGGGAGGACTTGAAAAGTTTATGTTAATTTATTAAATGCAAAATCGTGTTGTTGAATATTGTAATAATACACGAGAGATGCGTTAACGTTAACGTCGCGATAAATTAAATATCATATCAAGCGAAATAAAGTAAAATATAAGAGATTACAAGGGCCAACAATTTAATACGGATTTATTTAGCGTTGAAACGTTGCTGATTGAAAACGTTTGCTCTGACAGTAGGCCATTATATACAGAAATAGAAATAACATCTCTTTCTGTATCCCAGAGAGAAAAAAAAATATGAAGGGTAAAACGGATCGTCTCTCTTAACAGACAATTCGAGATTAAAACTGGCCTTTCAACGCCACTTACCAATATCGCTGGTCTGCAGAGTAAGCTGGGCCTTGTTGCTGAGTCTGTACTGGCCGTAGCCACTTGCGTTGCACCTGTACGAGCCAATGTCTTGGGAGAGCACGTCGTCGATTTCCAGAGCTCCTGTTGTACACAACTGACGTTATTGACGATTCGTCGATGGACAGTAAAAGCTATATCGCGCAATACCGCTCAATTCCAATGATACGCGCGTCGGGTATAGTTGATGGAATTTCAATTTAATTTGAAAATAATAAAAAAAAAAGAAATATAGTATAGCAAAAATGCAGAGAACGCGAAGTTTACAAGTGTAAGGGGGAAATAAAAAAAGCCAGAATAATTGGCCAATGGTGGTATAAATGTAGGGCTCATTAGCCTCGCGGAATAACGTGTATTTAAAGCGAATAATAGGGGCGCGCGAGCGAGCGATGTGTCGGAAGAGCGTAAGGTTTTGGCATGCGCTGCTGAATATGCTTGGAGTGGGGGAGGGAAACGAGATTGGCGATGTATAAGTCTGGATTTACCTGAGGGCAGCACAGTCATCCGGCTCTCGTCGAGTAGTAGCGGCTGCTCGTCTTTGAGCCACTGTATAGTCACTTGCTCGGCGCTACTGGCTAATTTACAGCTCAAATAGGCTATTTGGCCGGGATAAACCATTGTGTCCTGGGGCTCCCGATCGAAGCTTGGCAGGCCTTCAACGTTACAAAGAAAACGTGTTTCCTCACTATAATACCTGTCCGTCTCTCTTTTCTCTGTATGCGCTATGCGCTATATGGGAAGTCCCGGCAGGAGGGGGAGAGAGAAAAAGTTGCCGCGGCTCATATACGGGGCCTCTCTTTCTCTCTCCTGCATTCGCGTGCGAGCTTGTTCCGTTTTAAAAGGAAGCGAGAGTCCTCGAGCACGCGATCCCGTGCGCGCCGGCGAATGGCCCCCCCCCTTCCCTCCTTACTTCTCTCGTTCTCGTTTATGTCTCTATTTTTTAGCCGCGCACGTCGCTGATGCCCAATGAACGCGGCGCGGTGCCGTAACTTTTAATTAGATTCTACCCTCTTCTCAATAACGCGACTCTCGCGCGCGCGGCCCATATTTCACATTGGCGTACGAATGAGGGGCGGACCGTTAAATTTTAACGTGAGCGCACGATTTTTCTCATCCTTTTTTTTTATTTTCGGTAATTTACCACGAATTTCACGTATAGAGGATTTAGCCGGGCGGAAGTGGAACGTTGTTAAATTAAATATAACGCGCGTGAAATCAAGTGGAATTTAATAATACGAGAGAGAAGGTTGGGCGACGAGTAACGATTGACATTTAAGATGTCATCCCCGTGGTGCGGCTTCGAAGACGTGACTCACGACGGGCTCTCTTCGCGTCTACGTAATAGCGGGCCGAGCTTTATGGGTAACATAATACAGCCGAGGCCCCGAACGGAGAAGGAGCCACCGAAAAGGGCCATTCTTCTTCGGACTCGTGAATCATTGGGCAGTAGGCCGTGCGCGCGAGGAGAATTAAAAGCGACCAGATTCATTTCTCGCCTGGCGTAATAATAATGCTTACAGAGAGCCGCGTGGGCGTTGACGGGGCAAGGAAAGAAAATCGATGCGCGCAAGCGAAAATGTGATATTTCGCTTGGTTTACTGCTTGGTTATAACACATTTGCATTTATGGAAACTCGTTAAAAATTGTAAAGCTGTATACTTACTGGCTATTTTGACGAAGGCCGTCCTCGAGGCTACCGATCCGACGTTCTCGATGCTGGCGAGGCATTGGTAGCTGCTAGCCGACTCCTGGTTCACTGAGCTGATGTACAGCGAGCCATTTGGTAGCTGACTCCTGGATAATCAAGCGAGAACACGCAGACGAGTGAGAAATGAGAGCAACGAAGAGACGTATAGAAGAGCGCGTGTGCATGTGCTCGCGAGCGCGTTTGTGTGGGGGGTATAATAAAGAAAGTGCTCGTTAAAGAATCTATGAGTCTCGAGAGAAAGAGAGAGAGAGAAAGAGCCCGGTGATTTAGCTTTTCACGTGTATACGTACGCGCGTATAACTATAGAGGCTCTCTCTCTTTCTTTCTCACTTTACGGCGGACATTAGCGCGCGCTCGCGAGCGTCCGGCCGTATTCTCGCTTAATCTGATTGATTATTATCTTTTATCGGCGCGACGACGCGCACCCGCTCTCGGGCCCATTCGCTCTCCCTCTCTTTTAGCGAGATTACGGGAAAAATAGCTATATGTATTTCATGCACGAATAAACGGACTTTATTATTATACCCCCCTTTTCCTCCTCTTTCATATTTCTATACACAGCGCGCGTGTAATAAAGAGCTAGCGCGATGCCCGGTGTGCCTTTTTTTTTATACGCGCCAGCAGCGGACTTAATAGCACGTCATTAATTTGCATAATTCTCTAATCGTCACATTCCTTTTTTTTTCTTCTTCTCGCTCGCGTGTCTGCACGCTTTGCGTAAGCCTTCGCGGAAGCTAACTTATTTGCTTTTCTATTTTTCTTTTTTTTATTATATTCAAATTCGGAACACATCAAACGAGCGCAGCACACGTGCGCGTATAGTTTTCAAAGAAACTCACGGAATCTACGAATCCTCGACAAGCAAGGAAATCAGTCTCAAAGCAAAAAAAGGAAGAAGAAAAAGTAACGAAAACGTATGTATAAGAGATAGAGCGGTTTATGTATGTATAGGCCTCCTCTGAAAAACACATTCGAGCCGCGTGCGTGCTGTCGGCAGCAGACGCGCCGTCTGCGTCCGAGCGTCGGGCTCCCATCAGAGATCGCCAGACGCAAGCTTATCTCTCTCTCTCTTTTGAGCAAAGAGGTGGTCGGGGGGGCATTAGGAGATTTCCAGGCGTAGCCCGGCGTATCGAGAGCCGCAGTTACGGAGATAAGCGGATGAGCGATAAGAGCCCGCGGGAAAACGAACAGACCAAGTGAGGACAAGGGGGGGGGGCGGCTTGCTGGCTCTCTGTGCTACGTCGAGGCGACGTGTATATATACAGCCGGTGAGCGCGTAAAGCTGACAGAAGCTCGGGGAGCGAGATATGCGGTGTCGAATAGAAATTTTATTCTCTTACCCGGTTGGCTATAAAAACGGGATTCGCGCTTTTGTCCTTGCTTGTCGAGGTTTGTCGTGCTGCCGCCGCGATAGCAGACGACGACCGTTTGCTTTTGAGCCTGGCTTTTGAACGAGGGGAGGGGGGATATAAAAAATAAAACCAAGGAAGAGCAGGAGGAGTAGACGCGGTGAAAGGCGGGCTTTTAGGCACTTGGCCGGATATGATTTCTTTTACGCTGCCGAGAGCTTTAGCTAGATTTGTTATCGGCTGCCGCGCGCTTCGTGTGGTCCTTTTTTTTCTGGCTATCTTTTTCTTGTTTTTTTGTTGTGTCTTTCGTTTAAGCGATTACAAAGAGAGAACCGTTAAATAGGATGAAAGAAAGCCGACGAGCGGCTACTGGTCACGTATATAGAAATCTATATAGTCGGGAATATTGTCGTTTAGTTCACGGTCGTATAAAGTAAATAGCCATGCATTAGTAATGTAAGACGTTGCCTCGTAAAAAAGAATAGCCTCGAGGCTCTTCGGGTAATTAGCATCTTATTTAGAATCTCTTAGCCATTACGAAGGGGGGGAAGGAGGGTCTCTCTCGTTGGAGGCGCTTATAATTTTATTACTCTGTCGCGTTATATACGTTGTTTCGCCCAGCACCCCCGCCGCTTCCTTACTGATGAACAACGTATTGTTTTCGATTTACACGGGTTTTTAATGCGCGAATTTCAATGAGCATACTTGTGCGCTTGTGTATTCTCGTCTGATAATTCGTTCGATTGTTATGCTAATCTGTCTTTAATTGAGAAGTTTGTAATCCGGACATAAGAATAATCGTCGTTTAATTAATTTATATCTGTATATCTATTCTCATTAATGTTACTTTCAATCGAAAAACAGATAACAAAAACAACTTGTATATTTCTGACCTTCTTATTGCGCACATCCACGTTACTCATTAAAAAAAAAATAAAAAAAAAAAAATAGCAGAGATGAATGTCGAATGTGTTACTCACCTGTACCTATCGCCGATAAAACTGATCGGCTGATCGTCGTCGGTGCGCCAGACGATGCTCGGCAGCTCTTGCAGTAGTCCTCCGGGCTTGGCATCGAGCCGCGCCTCACAGTCGAGCCTCGCGGGCTTGCCCAGCTCGACGTACTGGTCCTCCGGCTCCCGGCTAAACTGCAGGCCCTCGGCTCCTGTACAAAAAGAGAGAAAACCCATGGCATTAATTTTTCCGGCTACATGTATGTGCGTAGTGTACGCATAAGCGCCCGCTGGCGAAATTAATCTCGTCCCTTTGAAACCCCGGAGAAACGCCCTTCGCAAGGGAATCCCTTTTCTCCCCCCTATGTCGCGCACTGAGTCAGAGAGGGGCTTTCCACGCGTGTTTTTCCTACTTTTACTACCGCCTGCTGCTCTAGCTGGATACGTCTCTCGCTTAATAAGTTTTCCCTATTCTGCACTAGGGGGGATACTGCTTATACGGGCTGCATGTCCCGTTTTTGTACGCTGCAACACGGACAAGTGTTCTTCTTTGGAGATTCATGCGTAAAACCGGGGAGGGGGGAGGAGAAAGGGGAATGGGTAGACGGGGAGGATGTTGGGGTGTTAGCGCCATGTGCTGCGGACGCGGCGCCCAGGTCGCCGCGCTGTAGATTTTCGTTAAAAAATTTCGCAATACGCCGGGCGGACGCGATTGTGCGCCGCGCGAGCGGGCGGCCGATAGGATCTCGCTCTGGAAAGCGGAGCAAGCAGACCGGGGGCTAAAGTGCGCTTTGTGTCGATCGTCATTGTTTTGGCCGAATGCTATATACGCGCGAAAAAGCCCTGCCATTTTCACATGGCCCGAAGCCCTCGGGGGTAATTACGACTGAATACAATATATCATCGGGTTCGCATATACGGAGCGTACGACACGCACTCACACACACATACGCTCCGATACTATCTATTATTTTCATATTTGAAAATATTTGTATTAGAATTGAATGCGACTATCTTGAAAGCCGATCTCTCTCAGTAGCAGCAGCAGCCGCACGCGCTGAGAGTCACGTGCGCGGTATGGTTTTTAGCAAGCACGTGCTGGCTGTAACTGCCTGCCGCTTATGCTGTACTGTTGCATTTCGGTGGACAATACACGCCGGCGCGCCAGGCTGCGTTAATGCATATACCACCTCCTCGAAAGTCCCGGCTCATTTGAATAACGAGTGCGTCTGGTGGGCCAAGAGCAGCATGCGGTGTCTCGCACGCGCCGCGATTTGGATGTAAAACCAAGTGAGGGCACATAAGAGCCTAAGCGACCACTAAAAATAATGAAATTACAAATAGGCCGAAAAAAAAAGAAACAACAGAGACACGCGTCGTTTTACACGTTATAAAGCCCACCTCCTCGCAGCCAGAAGTCATCAAACGGAAAAGCACCGACAGATAGAGAGAACGAAATGAGAGAGAAGCCTTATCGGTCAGAGTTCCTCTATCTCACTCTCTCTATATCGGCGAAATTAACGAGCACACAGGCGTGTATATTCAAATCCATCTGGCCTGGATAAGGATCGCTAGAGTTTCGTGACTGGGGGATTATTAATTTTATTTCGAATAAGCAGTAATTCATACGAGCCGGCACACACACAGAGCCGCGCATTAGCGCCAAAAGGATAGAGGGGGAGTAGGGGAATGAGAGTGAGAGAGCAAGGGGGTGGCTCGTCACATCGATTTTCGCGTCGCAGGCACGCACGCTTCACTTTTCGGCCCCGTACACCCACTGCTTGTTGCCAACAGCTCGTTATAACGCGTGTACGGCCCCAGCAGAAGACACGATCGATAACGTTAATGCCGCGGGGAAAAGAGAGGATATAGCCTGCGCTCCTCTCTCTGTTTGCCTGTGCGGAAACTCTACCCCGTGATATATACATGTGCGCGAGATATTTGGGCGATTTCGACCATTTTTCGGGACTCACCGCGTCTCTCGTCTCTGTTTGCGATACCGATAGACTTTCAAACGCGCCCGCCTGTGCGCACACACTCGCGTATTCACGTGTAGTTGTGAGTTAAAGTGAAAATTTTAGACGATCGCGAATTTTGATTTTTTTTTTCTTTAGGGTTGGGTTGGTTTGAAAATTTCGCGAGTTTATATTTACCGGTAGTTGATTGGATTACCATTTTTTGTTTTGTTTATTCGGTGGATTTTTAGTACACTGCCGCAGCGGCTGCTATTGTTGTGGATATTTGCAATTTAAATTATTTTAAAAGTTCGACTGGAAATGCAGTGTTGGTTTGTAAGTGGACGCGATGGTATGGGGGTGGAGTGAGAGAGAGAGTCTGTTCTGCAGGTATTTTAGTGTTTCGCCGTGCTGTGCGTGCGCACGGGGGTTGGGAGAGGGATGAGATATTCATCGGGCAATAGAACATGGAAATATAGTTCTTGCGGTTGTTTATGAAATTACAGTGATGTATTGAGTCGCGGCACGAGTCCTATATAATTTTTTCGTCGTTAGTGTAATTCAATGCCGTCGTATTATTACCCACCGGTAATACTCGTCAATTACCTTCGCCTCGTATATACGCTCGTCTACATATCGAACGCTTATAACTAAAACTACCGGCTACGTTTCTTATCGTGCGACAAACCGCCTAACCAATAGTCCCATACTCCGGTCGATCCGTCCCTTTCTCGACAAATGGGAGGGATTAATCGCATTAAGAATTATTCGCGTATATACGTGATGTATAATTACCAAAGTTTGCCAGCCCACTCGGAAAACAATGTAATATTCAAATTTCCCGCGCGGTGTCTCGGTATATTATTAAAAGTTGATCAAAGCAGCGTTAATACAATTTTCGTAAACTACGCGCGCGGTCGCGTGACAAAATCCGAAATTTCATCCGGAGGCATAAAAATCGAGGCATGTATCGGGGAAATAGTAAATCGGCGTGAAAACGACGGGACTGCCCTATCGTAAAACGCGATCAGCCATAAAAGCACACAAGCCGACTTACGTATATATACATGTAAACCTACTTAGAAAAACTAGAGACGACACACATGTGTCTAGTATATATCGAAGCGAGGAAAATCGATCCCTGGACACGAAATAAAGTGCAAGAGCAAAGGCGCACACGTAGGCGCACTTCCACCCCCCCCCCCTTAAACCAGACTCGGTACATGTGCGGCATCTCCCTTTATAAATATTCCAATTAAGGCTAAGCCGAAAGAGAGCGAGAGCCGGCAAAGTCATTCGTATATAGAAGAGAGAGAGAGAGCGAGTGTACACGCAGTCGGTCGCGTGAGCGCACGTGCGCGCATATAGTGTGTGTATGCCGGCGCGACGTTATAAATCGTGCAGGAGAGAAAAAGTCCCGCAGGCGCCACTGTCTCTCTCTCCTCTTCTTCTGAAAAGGGGGTATAAGGGGCCCTTGCGGTGGTGACGCCGGCGTATACAAGTGCAAGATGGCTCTCGGTGCGGAAAAAGTATGATGGGGTCTACGGATGCAGAGGGGGTTGGAGCGGGGGGAAAGCGCGCGGCGGAGCAATCATAGCGATAGCTGCCGATAATCCTCGCTTTAATGGCATTCGCCGAGGGCTCTCTCTCTCTCTCGAGTCATCCAGGGGGGATTTGCCGCCTGCTGCATCGGCGCTCTCGTATATACGAGACAGAGCCTCGGTTCGATATACCACGCGTGCTTCGTACCCCCCTCTGGTTATGCCTCTGGTGACTTGGACTTTGCATTCTCATCGTCACGTATACATGCGACATAGAGCTCGCTCATGCTCACGCCCCGTCTCTGGGGTATAAACAGCATAAGTGTGTACACGTGCGCGTCAGTGTGTGTGCGCCCGCGCGTCTGTCTCTCTTCTTTCTCTTTTTTTTTCACTTTCTTCCGTTACCTTTTTTTCTCCCTCTACGTTCCCTTTGCGTTACACGCTTGCTAGCGCGTGAGCAAGGTCCAATTGCTCCGGGCCACCGGGCCTTTTTCTTCCTAGGCGCGTCGCAATTTGCGCGATTGTTCGAGCACGCGCGCATGATGCGCCTATCGCGTCTCTTTTGCCAAAGAGCTTCTCCGGGAATAATCTTTGGGTGAAAATCGTTTTTCATTTCGGAGATATGTATAGTATATTCGTGGTTGTTCGTCTTTTTCTCTCTTTTTCTTTTAGTTTTTTCCGAGGCTGTATTAATGAGATTTTCGGTTAGAGCAAACGACGGCTGATGGTATACGCCGTTTGATTGCTGCCGTGTCGAGGAATTTAATCGATTATTGGTCGATTCTCGTTTGTTTGCTTTTTTTCCTGCAGCTTTGCGGCCGATCGAGAGTGTCGCGATTTGTACGCGCCTCGAAGCGTTAATCCTTTGAGCTGCGGTAAAGAGCTTGTGCGAGAAAGAGAGATCGCTCATGCGAAAGAGCTTAAACTTTGCTCGATCGATCTCTCTCTCTCTCGGTTTTTTTTTCGTCCCCTTGTCACCAAGAGCTGTACGTAATACTTTATCAGCAGGTGAATCAGAAATTATAAAATCGATACACAAGCAAAGGGGAAGATAAAGTCGTATAAATATAATACACGGGGCTCGTTTTGTTGACGCCGCGTAATTTTTCGTCCTTTCGCTGCCGTCCAAGTGAAAGGGCGTGTATAATCTTATTAAAGAGACGCATCGGTCGATCGGTCGGTTTAATGAATATCGAGTTACAAAAGGAATTTCATACGGTTACGAGGAAACGTGGAAGGACGGTATCGCGTATAATATAAAGTAATCCAGCCAGGAGGCCGCAATGGAACGGTCGTTATGGAATCTACAGACATCCGAACACGCGCTCTTCGGGCTTCTCGACCACAAGAGAGAGAGAGAGAGAGAAGCAGCACAAGATACGCGGGCCAGCAAGAACAAAGCAATAAAATTCAGCGCGGCCGAAAAATGCCTCTCTTTTTTTATCCCTCGACCGCACTTGTACACACACGCATACACGCGCACACGATCCCAGCGATTCGAAAATTTTTTTCGCGCTCATATCGAGCTCTGCCTCGGGGTTTATTCAAGTGTCAATACGGCGTGTATACGGACTGGCTATTATTCGAGTATTCGGGGTAGAGCCGAGGCGAGTCGTCGTCCCATGCACGCTCTTCTCTCCCTTTGCTTCTAAGTCCGGCATTCTCCGGGTTTCGAGGTCGTCGGTCGCGGCAGGCAGTGGGGGGTTAATGATTGCACGGACACCCGAGGACGACGCACGTGATGCTTGCATCCCGCGCCAGCATCACAAAAACGCGAGAGAAAGAACGAGAGAAAAACAGGCGTGTATGCGTGCGAGAGAGAATAAGGGGGAGAGGCCGCTGCGGAGAAGAGGCGCGCGAAAGAAAGGCCGGGGCAGCAGGGAAGAAGGGAACGGACAATAAAGTATCGCGCTATCGAATTTCGGCGCGCATCGGATCTACCCACTGCGCCTCTCTCTCTCCGCTCTCGCGATGAGCAAGAGAGAGAGCGTATAAGACGCTCCGGCTCTCTATCTCAGCCCGCACGTCTGCCGAGAGCTACTCTCGGGAGTTTAATAAGTGTGCCTCTCGCGCGAGCGAGGCTACACGAGCTTCTGAGCTCCGGCTACGGGCTCAACACTCGCCTGAGACTCTGTGTGTTTGTATATGGATGTGGGTGTAAGCCCTCCCCCCCTTGCTTGCCTACTTCCCAAGCTTCCTTACTCGCGTCTTCTCTTTTTACGACGAAATTGATGTTTTCGAAGTTTCGCACGCCCGTGTGCTTGTACCAGCCCGTGCAGCAGGGAAGGAGGAAGAAACAACGTGGCTGCTTTCGTTAAATTGCTTTCTTGTTGCATCTTGCGGGACCCGCGCGCGCAAAATGGATAACTTCTTGTTGGGCGCGCGCAAGTTCGAGAGACGCGATTTTGGGGGAAGGGAATTTCATGCAGGCCCCCTTCCCCTCCTCTGTGTGTGCTGCTTTTTTTTTCCTCTTCTTCTCTCTGCAGTTCAGCCTTTATCAAGTTACAACTTTTTGCGGCTCTGTATATACGTACTTCGTTGGTGAGCTTGGCTTTCTAAATTATTAATGCAATATTGTTGCTAACAAGTGCGCCAACAGCACGGTATACACCTTCGGTTTATACGTGCACGTCGCAAATATATAGCCGCAGCATACGTACAGAGGCTCTGCGGCTATCTCTATACGCCAAAAGCTTGAATTACATTGCACGGAACGTACAAAGCTCTCTCTCTCTCTCTCTCTCCGCGCGCGCAAAGTCCGCGCGTGCCTTCCACGGAGCTCTCGCTTCAAACGGAATATCCGTCGGACGAAAATTAATTAAAAGGAAATATATCGGCATGGGGACAAGGGGGAGACGAGGGGAACATCGGAAGACCTCGGTAAAATCATCGGCGAGCACAAAAGGCCGCTCCGTGGCCTGTAGGATATACAGACCGTAAATTCACCCACATATCCAGCTGGCACACGCGCGCCACCGGCTTGATACTCCCATGGCTTTGGATACAATACGCGCGCGCGCGTGTAGGGGAGAAGATATTACGAGAGACACAGGCGCAGAGCGTATAGCACGTGCACACATCGTATCCTCGCTGGAGCCCTGTATTTTGGAATGAACGCGCTTACCGCGTCTTCGCGCGATATCGTATACATCGACGTAACGACGGCGAAAGGATTGCTTTCTTCGTGCCAAAACTGATGCGGGGATATGTATGTGGGCGAACGAAGCTTGTGTAGCAAAGCGAAACAAGGGAAATACAAGCGAATCTTAAGTCTGCCCCGCGAATTTTTCCATATACCGTTTCGGCCCCCGACGCTTCTGCATCGACTCGTAACGTTTTGGAATTTATATCGCAGTGCGGTCTCGCGCGTGTGGGCGCTTATAATACACACGCGGTTTGCACGAGCAAAAGGGCTGTGTGCGTGCAGTGTCGGTGGTGGTGGCGATGGGGGGGAAGAAGTAGGAGCGAAGAGTAGTGCGCGCAGGAGGAGAGAATGAGAAACGAGGGAGGCAAACAAAGGGACGTGCCGCGTGTATGTACCGAAGAGAGCCAGCCAGAACAGACGACGACGAGGTGGAAAGAGACTCTCTCCCCCTCAGCCACCGCCTACTCCTCCTCCTTTTTGGCCCTTTGCGTGTCTTTGCACAGAGCTACCCGCGAAATACCCCGGGACTCTTCTCTTCCTCCCTCTCACTCCTATCCCTACTCCGACTTAGTCTTCTTCTTCTCTCCACTTCTGCTTCTCGGTCTATTCTGTCTGTCTGTCTTTTTTCCGCTATCTCTCGTAGTCCTCTTTCTCTCCCCCCTCGGGCCGTGTATACTACTGCTACCATGCGCGACGGCACACGGCAAAGGCCTGCCTACTCCCCCTCTTGCCTGCATGGAATATCTTTTAAACACGAATTACTGCGATTTAAGAGACCGCTGATAAAAGCTCCCCCTACCTTCCACGCCCCAACCCCTCTCGAGTCGGCTGATAAGACGAATACCGGCCATGAATTTTATCCCGAGAGCTGATAGTTTTCACTAAGGGACTTTCGTTTAGAATGATTTATAGCCGCTCGCTTGGCTTATTCTCGCGTATAAATTGTTCAACATTCGCACGTCTGGCACGTCAACGCGGTGGCAAATTAGCCGAGAGCAAAATTAATGAAAAATATATCATCGCGAGACGACTCGAAGGAAAACGGGGGAAATATCATCGCTCTATCTCTCTCGGCTTCTCTTTCGCTTGTGTCAATATTTGCCCGACTACTTTTTTATTATCTCACCGAGAAGGAGAGAGAGCTTTCATCTGCCGCGCGTCTTCCTTGCAGCCCCCGACGACGACTAGCATAACGCATATCGCGCGAGAGCAGCGTCAGCTCGCGTTTTCCCCGACAGCTCCTCGTCGTCGTCCCAACCGAGAGCTTTAGCCGGAGCGAGTCTGGTCGTATGAAAAAAGTGTCTGACGTTAACGAGGGCAAGCCGCGTATGCGCGTCCCACTGATTCACGCCCGGCCTTCTCGTGCCCCCGCACGAAGATGGATGCGTCTTATTTCAGGCGCTGACTTCCCCACCCTAACAAACTCTTCTCTCTTTTCTCTGTCTCGCGGTCGGTATTGTTCGTGGGAGTTGGGAGCTTATGTGTGTAAACTCGTAACGAGCTACACCCGGTGGCCCTCTCTCATTCTGCGCTTCGAGAGATGGAGGCCGGAAGAGGAGCGGGTTAACTGGGACACAGCGGCTCTACATGTATAAACGTCTCGAAATTTCCGTAGAGTGTCCGGATGTAGAGGCCGGCGGGTGGGAGAGGAAGAGCACCTTCTCGATGAGAGCCGCCGGCTTGAGGCTTATCGCGCGAATATTCGAGGACCCGGGCGCGAAACTCGAGTGAATAACGGCCCCACCTTATCGTTCCCGTCTCAGCCCTTCTCGCTTCTCCTCCTCGCGCGGCTAATCTGCCCTGTGGCCGAGGAGATAAGAAGCCAGCGACTATCTGCTCCAATTTCCAAGGGGACGCCTCGCTTAATCAATTTGCAGCTCTCCTCAAGCCGCGGCAAAGAAGACTACGGAGGTGGTGGGGGGAACAGGTGAGGGAGGAAGAGAGCGTCTACCGGTCTTTCAACCGTCCGTCATTCAGCCCTTACGTATACACTTTATTATTCCGCTTGTAAGTCCCGCTTCCTTACAGCTCTCTCTCTCATCGTCGCGCGGCGGCGAAACCCTTTCTAGTCACAATGCCGACTGGATTCCCTTTGAGTCGAGAGGCCGCAGGTAGAAAGAGAGAGCCCAAACCTACATTCGCGACTAAGCAGCCCGGCGGCCTTGATCGCGCGCCCCTTTTCGCGGCTGCCTGTCGCTCATTACCCGCACAAAGCTACACGCCGTGAGAGAGAGACGCGCGGTTATCTCGGCATCGTCGCCGCGAAAATTTTTTTACCCCTTGGGTAAACCGAGTGAAAGTGAATGGAAAGCCCTTTATGCGCGAGCTTTCGGCGTCGCAGGTGCCTCTGTCGTCTCCCTCTCTCTGTGCGGGTTAGGGTGGCCCGTCTACCTACGCACCCGGATATAATTGATTAGTGGGGGAGGAGGCCTGTGCGCGGGATAGACGTGCATTTTTCAAAGCGCCTCGCTGCTCTTCCACCCTCGTTCTACCCTTGCTTTCTCTCTCTCTTCAGCCATACGACAACGCGAGAGCGGTAAATTTTCGTAAATAGAACCTCCGGACGTTTTTCAATGGGAAGTACACAGAGCGAGGGGCACCTCTCTCTCTCGCGTGTGCTTTTCTTCTCTCGCGCGTGCGTTGTTCGTCGGCTTTTTTGTCTGTCGATGAGATATGTACCCCCCCCCCACCCCGTTCCGCCTCTCACTTTCCTCATCCTCCTCTCATCATATAGGTTCTTTTTTGTTCCGAGATTCTCCCCTCCGTTTTTTTTTTGTTAGCTCTCGGTTTTTGCTGCCTCCTCTTTACCCGCTCTTTTCGACGACTGCCTGCTCTGCTGTACGGAGATTTTCGGGACGCAGTGTCCGCGCGTGTGCGCTTGTTAATTTCTGCGTCGTCCCTCGTTCGTTTCGAATGTCTCCGACCGAAATTTCGGCTGCGCGTGTTATACGCAAACGCGGTGATCCGTCAATGCCGGGAATGACGGATTTCTTTCGTTTTCGCCCCTATTTCTCTTTCTCATATGCGTATAATGAACAAAGAATAATTCGTTAATCGTGACACTCGCACGCGTGCGCCTAACGCATGAGAGGGGGAACATGTTAATAAGAAGTATACGCGGCCGATACGCTCGATAATACACACGTCGATATATGCAATGTGTATATATTTATAACAACGCGTATCCTTATAAATCACAAGCCCACGCGGAGAGACAAGTGAGGACAAACGTCAGTCCCCGGCAATGTGCAACATTGATAAACCGCGCGCGTTTTCTAATCTCTCCGTACCACCTCTGCTTAATGAACGCGGAACGCGAGAGAGAGAGAGAACTCATTTATAATTTACATCCTTTTTTCTTCTGCCGGTATGAAGAAGGAAAAAAAAAGCGTAAGTGTGGCACAACCAGAGTAGCCGTATATCCCTAATCCCCCAGCCCCCATCGGTCCCCCACTTCTCAAATATTTATCCGACACGGCAAGTTACGTCAGCATGGCGCTATCAGCTTCAGTCCGTAAGCACACTCTGAGTCCTAGCCGGTAGCATAAGTACACACGTATCGCAAACTTGTTTAACAGCAAAAAACCGCTCGAACAAAAGGACGCCGAGCTGCTCGTGGCTAAGGCCGCAGCAACTGCTGCAGGGGACGCCAAGAAAAACTTTGCCAGCCGGCAAACACACACGCACGCGCTTTTCCCCCCTTCTGCATCGACACGCGCCAGAGACGATGAGTCTCCTTGAAAAACAAGCCATCCTCTCCTCTCTCTCCTTTTTTTCTTAAACGCGTGCCGGAGCGACTCCCTTTCTCTCTATCCCTTATGTCGCCGGGGTTACTGTACCCGAAGGAGGATGGATAGGTCTCGGCGCGATCCAAAGCCAGAGTAGCCCATCAATTTTTATTATCAATCAATTCGTATCTTTTCCAGCCAGTTGCCGTAGGGCATAAATCCGGGCTCTCCTGTTTTTCCCGCAGTCGGCCTTGCCTTTATAGACTCGGCCATGCGTTTGCGCGAATTGATGCGAGGCTAAAGAGTAACGCGTTCCTCCCGCCGACCGGCAAGGCTAATACGGCTGTCCTCCTCGCGAGGTCCGTTCGATGGCTATTCACTACGGCGACGTAATCGCCGATAGAAAGTTTCAGGGACATGATAAATCGAGAACGACCGTAACTTCCATTGGGAGCGCTGGAAGGAGGGAAAAAGCGCTCGGGGGTCCGTACGGACTTGTCCCTGTCCCGTGGACGATTGTCTAATCCAATTTTCGCGATCATTTCGCCATTTGTCCGAGCTTATTACGTTATTAATGAGCCTCTCCTTCATTCTTTCCCTCCGTCTCTCCCTTTCGGCTTTTGTTTCAGCCTCGACATTTATATGGGGCCGTAATTTATCCGGAAAAAATCCCGAAGAAGAGGTCGTTAATATTTCCTCCAGCGAGCCAGACTATTCTTATCCAGGTCTCGCACGCTTTTCCCGTATACGAGCGCACTTGAGAGGGATCGTAGCCGAGGCGCGAGCCGAATCAGCAACGAGAGAGGCTTACATACAGCACGTATAGGGCATACGAAAAATAGAAGCGAGGTAAAAATCGCGGCTGGAAAATTGGCCGCCAGGGAAGTGAGAGCACATAACAGCGAGCATGACTAGCGCACATCTCGCGCGCTCTATATATCCATCTCTTTCCCCGTGCGCATATTCGCATGTGTATACGTGTTGGTGGAAAGAGCTCGCGGCTGCTGTACAGTATACGCATATGTGCAATGAGCAGCTCCTCCTAGCCCACATACCGAAGACGCCCCCGCATCTTCCGGCCCCTGTTTTTCCGTCGTCAAAGCTTCCTCCTCGGGCAATAAAGCATCTCGTACACACCGGGGCGAAGATAGAACAGCGCCGCGGGCGAGTTTTGCAAACGCTACTGCTCTCTGACTCTCTGCGGCTGTGTATAGATCCGAGAGAGAGAGAGAGAGGGGAAAATTAATGCCCGCCGGGGGTATATGCTGCGGTGAAAGATCGGAGATGTGCGTTACCGGGCTGCTCTTCGCTCGCGCTTCGGATAAAGCTTGCGGAAGCTTTCGGAGAACGCCTCGAGTCTGTTGACGAGTAGTTTTGAGGGGCCGAGAGAGAGAGTACGTTTGATTGATGAATCTTGTTTTCCCTACGGCGCTTGAGGATATAGAAGCGTGAATTTTAGAGAGGGGAGATTTTTTTAAGAGAAATTTCATTTTGGGTAGGGAGGAGGGTAGGGGATATGTTGTTTGGGAGAAGTGAATTTTTTTGGGAGGTATTGGTTTTTCGTGTCGTTTATAGGACGTGAGAGAAATTTTTAGATTTTGTTGGTATTAGGGGGAGGGAATAATCTTAAGGGATTATTGCTGGGAGTTTTATGCGAGTTTAAATGAAGTTTGGATAAACTTTTTTATACGCATTGGAGTATTTTGACTGACATACGGGTTAGTATTTGAAATTTTATTTAAAATTTCAACTTGTGGTTTTTTATCGTAGCTTGATAGTATTTTCGTATAATGGAATTAGAGAGTTAATTTTTAGAGGCTCAAGTCTTACGCGAGGCAATTCATCTTTTTGTACGCCGGAAGTGTATAAAACGAGTTTATAATGAAAATTCGTTAAGAAGCTTTTGTTAAACGCGAGCCGAATTCTCGGCAGAGGGAAAGTGTATCGAAAAAGATTAAATCAGCGCGTAATGCTGAAAAAATTGGCCGTGAGATGTTTTTAAGTTTGTAAGACCCTCTCACGGCGGCCCGGAGAATCTCGAAAATCTGTTAAAGTGTCGAGAATTTTCCAATACTTGGCCCCCCACCTCCTCCTCCTCCGGGCAAGCCACCCTTTCTCTCTTTCTCGAGCTAACAAGTACAAGTACTTCCGACTTTCGACATAGTTCAGAACAAGTCAAAGCTAAATCAATACTCCAAGACGTCGTGAAAGAAAAAAAAGAAAAAAAAAGGTATGGAGTATACCGTCAACATTCGCCACGATAATACTTGACGGTAAAACTGCCTCTCTTCTTCTCCGGAGCTTTACGGTGCGCCCAATGTATTTTTCAAGCGCGCGTACGCAAGAGACAGTCGAAAACGCACTTATGCCAAAATAACTCAGGCTCCAATTAAATTGCAATCCTCTTTACGGAGAATATATAAAAAAAAAGACGAGCCCGGTTTGAGGGAATGTTAAAACCGCGTAGTGCTCGCAATAAAAATATAAGTCCCCATCGCTCGTTTGATGCCCGCGAACGATCGTATATCCGCGAAAAGGCTCGCCTTAAAAGGCCGTTGAAGCGTAGAGAGAGAAGGGGGTAGCATCGGCATTTATGCGGCAGTAAAATTTCGAGGCGTAAAAATGAGGCCCGAAAGCTGCATTAGCTGGATAAGACAGGAGAGTACGTGCGAAAGGAGAGTGTGTGTAGGCTGATATCTGGGGAAAAAGGTGGAAAGGTCTTATCTCTCGCGCGGTCCGAGTGCACGCGATCCGTCTCTCTTCTCCCCCTCTGTCTGTGCTCTGCGTAATGGTAGCTGCGTGTGTGTCCGGGTGTAGGGGGGGGGGGAGGAAGGAGTAGCGAAATTGCGCCGTAGCAATTAGAACGCCGTAGTGCGGCAGTAGGTCGAGAGGAGGTGTACTTTCCGCGCGAGCTTGGCATAGCAACGCAGCGGCTGCAGCCTCTTGCGTGCATGTGAGCCTCTGTCAGGCTACTGCTGCTAAGCAAGTGCCTACTTCTTTTTCGGCAATCCAACGCCGGACACGCGAGCTTTGAGAAGCTGGGTCAAGAAGAGGAAGAAGGTGAAAAAGTACGCGCAGTTGTTTTCATGTTGGGCAATATTTTTATAGCGAAAGTCGTATGTGTGTGTGTGTATGCGGAGAGCTATATATGCTAGAAATTAAAGCGTCACCGTTGCATGAAAGCGTAAACAAAAAGATAATGATGCGACATACATTTTAGCATCGGTCAAGCTCCGATAATGCTCTGTAGATCTGCGCACTTTGCGTGTGTAATCAGTAATACATCGTTGCGAACGGTACACGCTCGCAAAAACAATCTTATCTCCATCTATTTCTTTCTCTCGGTTGGCTAAGCTCGATGAACCTTTAGCTTGTAAACAAAAGGCTATATAAATATATATACGCACACGTGAGCGAGAGAGCCGTGTTTGTACGCAGATTCGCGCGAATGAAAAAGCATTAGCGCAAGGGAGGAGGAGGAGGAGGAGCTATCGCGTTTGAGCAGCTGGTGTGGTGGTGGTGGGAGGCCCGGGGTGTGTGACGCTAATCTCGCAAGCCGCACCAACGCGCCGCTCGGCAAAGCTCTTCTCCGCTTTTATACGAGCTGTTAATTTCAAGCAGGTCGCAATTACACGAGTAATGGCCCAGGCGCGCCCAGGCCCTACTCCCCGGACTTTCTAAAAAAATTGTCGCGTATACAGAGAAGTGGACGGTGGTAGGGGGATTCCCCGGGTCTCTCTTTTTTTTTTGTTTTCCCCGAGCCTAAAAAGCTCGGAAAAGCGGGGCTCTCGTGCGGTCCGCACGAGTTGGAGGCGTATATTTTTCAGCGGGAGGTGATTTAAGCGTCTCGGGTAGGCGGGGGGGGGGTGAAGCCCGCGAGTCGCATTAAGCCTGCATGTAGCGGCTTTGCAATTTTCGCGGAGCTTAACAGCCCGGCGCGCGCGTACGGGCCGCCGCCGCGCCTCTACTCTTCTTTTATTTAGTTGACGGAGTTGTTTGTCCCCTCAGCCTGCTTTCTTTCTTTCTCTTTTTACATAGTCGAGATAGCAAGTGGTGTATAGAGGTGGTGCGACGAAAAACTGGGTTACATACTTTTTCTCGGCTGTAGAAGCGCGCCGGAGGTGAGCGAGCCTGGATTAAAATCCGGGCGACTTAATTAATGCGAGTTGGATGTACACTGCGGGAGAGGATGGGAAGGAGGGCCGACGCTTTTTCCTACTCGGCTCCGAGAGGAAGAATATGGTCGACGGCGCTTTTTCCAAAGTGTATATCTGCAATTGCTGTTATAGTGCATTTTAATGTTTCTCGCCTGCGTATATAGTCGGGGCGCCCGAGATAGTTGTTTGCGACATTTTGCTGCGCCCGGACTTTTCGACGAAAACCCGCGCTTCTTGACACCTTTTACGTGTCGATTGTGTTTCGCTCGCAGAGACGCTCTCTGCCTCGACTGTCTTTTTGCGCTTTTCAATTTTCCACGAAATTTTGCGAGCTTTATGTACAATGTGAAAAAAAGAAAAATCAAACGGCAATACAACGCACAGCGATAGATTCGCGTCGGACTCGATAAGCCATTACAATATAATCCAGCCGGCTGTCCAATCGCCTTGCCATACACATATCGGCAGGCGTATCTTATCGTAGAGCAATTCAAAATCAAAACACACGTTGAGAACGAGAGAGAGAGTCTGAGCACGAAAAATGCTGCGCGCGCCTTGATCGCGAACAAAAGGCTTTCGAGCCTTATTACTTCATCATCGATTGTCCCAGATATGAAACGACCGCCGAGAGAGTCGAGAGTAGCATACAAGAGAGAACGTCGGAAGGGGGGGAGGGGGGCAACGATATTGCTCGGTTTGAAATCAACTCGATCGCTCATATACGTTCTCCCTCTGCCGGCGTACGTCCATTATACACACAACGCGCGTCTAGGAATTTCGCCGGCGCCCGCGTCCGAGAGAGAGAGAGATAATAAGTATATAAGGGAGGAGAGCAAGGGGATCAGGTCGCGACGTAGTGGCGGCTGCAGCCGACGACGAGGACACACCACTGGCTTCTGATCGAGAAAATCCAGTTCTGCCGACGGGGCTTTCGTCATCCCCCTCTCTCTATATGCGCCACGCTCGGTAAATTTAATGTATATGAAAAAGAGCGAGAACGGCGGCGGCCGACTCCTCGACGCCGTCATCAACGCACCGCACCCGTATAGAGAAAGAGAGCTAAGGAGGGGAGGCAGAGCGGGTTAGTTAAATGTAAATGAAAACTCGCGCGAGCCTCGAGGCTACAAGGGCGCGCCGGCGCTATATACTCGGGTCGTTAAACGACCGGGACATGTATATACATATACTTGCGCAAAACGATCGTCCGATTAGAGAGAGAGAGAGAGAGTGGCGCGTGCAGCAGCTGTGCTGCAGCTGGACGGCGCCGCTTTTCACGCCTACGCACGTGTGTACGTGTGCAGCTTCGATTGAGCTGCTGTCGAGTATAACCGATAAGCCCTGTCATGCCGCACGGAGAAGTAGGACGATGCTGCTGCTGCTGTGTTGGATAAGGCTTACGTAGATGAGACATGGGATGATGGGAAAGTGATTTTTTTCAGATAACGAATAGGCCGACGGCTAAGATATTTGGGTGATCGACTGAAAGAGGGGAGGCTGGATAGAGCCAAGGGATGGGGGCTGCGAAGTAAGGGGCTTTTTAATTGGCTGGTAATTATTTTGCCTGTTCGATTGTACTTCGGATTAGCGAATTGCTGGGGGTTTTATGCTTTTATTGCGCGTTTAGCAATGTTAACTGTCGGCCTTTTTTTAGGTCTTTCTTTTTTTTTTCTTTCTTTTTGCAAACGAGGATTTTAATGAGCGTTATTAATCAGAAAATGCTGGCGAGGCAAAACAAAATTGCGCAAGCTTTATAAAGTGCTCTGATCTCCGGGATTTATGAGGTATCTTAATTATTTCCAGCCTCGAACATCAAAAATCGTGCTAACTCTTACTCTCTCACTCACTATCTTGGCAGTCGTTACGAAATCTGAACCGAGAATAATATAAATTACGCAAGCTGTGTGTGTGTGCTTTAAACACATTGGATATTTATAATTATTGAGCGTTCAACGCCTCGTTACGTATAAACCGCAATGCGAACAACAACGACAAAAATCGCACATTTTTCTTTTCTCTCTCCATTTCAGCCGATTCAACTTTTCACGCCGCGCCGAGAAAAACGCACTTGGCATACGAACGACAGGAGGAAAAAATAGGGGGTGGGTATAGTATACGCAAAAGGCACACTGCGTAAATCTTGATATAATCGAGCGTATAGGTGGTGCGCGCGTTCGGCAATTGAGGCGCCTATATAACGGTAAACATTGCTATACGCTTGTCATTTTCCAACTTGGCCGGTTGGCAAGGGTCGTAATTCAAAAAAGGCGCATTTAGCCGCGCTCGCTTAGTTCCTTAACGCCGCGGCATTAAGTCTTAAACGTTTCGAATCATTGCCGACTGTATTATAACAGAGAAAGAGCATAGACCGGCGAGAGAGTCGTTATCGCGCGGGCATATTTAATTCGGTGTACGCACCAGCGGCGGCCCCAAAAGTACAAATATATCCGTGGCGCGTTATAAAGTAAGCCCAACTTCAGCGGGATATATTTACTTTTCGAAGGATCGTTGACACTTTGACGACGCTGGGAGTTAATGCCTCCACAGCGCGCATTATATTGCTTAAGTGCATTTCGTTACTTTAATGCACGACCGTAAACGCGAGGGCCTATCGCTCGGACTCTCTTTCTCTCTCTATAAAGCTAAGACCAATAAAAGGCTGAAACGGTGGGTAAGGGGGGGGGGGATGGAGAACTTTCAAAATTCGCATCGTTATTCTTCTTATCCGCGCAGGCGCGAACGACGAAACGATGCCGCTTATATACACCAGTGGAGTCCGCGAATAGATTGGCGGCTGCGGGGGGGTAAAGGGGCGGCGTCGGGAAATATTCACCTCTCAGGCTGAAATTCTCACGGCTCTTAACGAAATTTCACCGCGGCCGACAAATCCGCGCCTGCTATCTCTCATACAGAGCCGTATATATAAGTTAATATTCACACCCGGTGCGCGAAATAGCAGCGTAGACACGCGCGCCCGGCGAAAATAGTATGCGCGCCAGCAGCCTATATCTCTAGCGCGCGATCTAACGGTAATGATTTTCGACGGACACACACACAGAGCCGTTTTGAGCTGGTCGGCCCCGGAGTTGGAAATTGAATATCCCTCGGCTATCTCTCTCGCTCTCTTTCGTTACACTTTCCCTTTGTTTCGCCGTAGTTTTCTCAAGCTCTCTCGGGCTACATTGCGATCCTGAAATTCTCCAGCCCCCCCCCCCCCCGCACCTCTCCCACAGCCAAAAACTCGTCCGAGCCCAATCGTCTAGCACACCGAGCTAGGATAATCCGTTGCGTTGATAGCGTGGGAGGGTGGATCGACGTGTTTGATTACTTTAACCGGTAGTCGGTCGATTTCGAGCGAACGACACACTCGGTGCCCTCGTGCGCGAGGAGCGCGCAGAAGAGACTACACCGCAAGTGGGTCGAAACAGGACTTTCCAAATAGCCTTCCCCCCGACTCTTCTTTCCTCCTCCTTCATCCCTCCGTTTGAAGGCAATAGCAGTAGGTAACGAGAGCGAGCGTAAAGAAGTGCCGAGGAGGAAAAAAGGGAATCTCCCTCCTATTGTGTGTACTATATAGAGATCTGCTGCTCGAGCTTTGAAATCCGCCTCTCTCTTGAGCTGTACAGAGAGCTATAGGTATAGAGAGCTGTGGCGTTTTTAAAGGCGTACACCTTGCGCATCGAGTATATATACGGAGAGCAGTCTACCGAGGAGTAAACGCGCCGAAAGAGGGAAAGAGGCAGGTTATATTGCATGGGCCGTGAAACGAGCAGCAGCAGCGTAGTGTACAGCAGCGGAGGCGCGGGCGATCGAATGTTCCCCCCTAGTCGTCTCGGGCAGCCGAGACAGCCGATACTCTCTCGCGACACAAGGCCCCGTTGCTGCTTGCTGCCGCGTGCGACTCAAGTCCAGGTGCTACGGGCGATTAAGTTACCGCACCGACGGAGCACTGCTGCCGTGTGTCTGTGTGTGTCGATGAGAGAGAGACAGAGAGAGTGTGTGTGTATACGCGTAGGAGGCGAGGTCTACTTGGCCTATCACCCTCCTTCGCTCTCTTTTTAGCCTACACACAGCCTGCTGTATGGCTCTCTCCCTCTCTCTTCTTCTTTTTCTCCCCCTCTGTCCTCTCTTCGCACTTTCTCACGCTCGTTAAACCCTCGTGGTAGTCGCGCGCGCGCGACCACTTATCGAAAGCTTAGCCTTGTTTATTGGCGCTAGGGGCCGGTGGACGATGTAACGATGAGAGAAAGAGAGAGAAAATAAGAGAGCTTGCATGACACATTGAGTGGATACACTTCAAGCCATTGTTTTCGCCTGCTCGTCGACGTATATACTGTGCTACGGCTGTATATAGTGGGGGTTGTAGCTTCTTTACTTCGTTGCGGGGATCTTTATAATGGGAGACCGGAGAGGCTTTGGCGGGTGGAATATTTGGAAGAGAGATGGATTAAGTGTTTTGATGGCTGAGAGCAGCAATTTTAGTCATGCTACTCGAAAGAGAGAGAGAGGGAGAGCTTATATGTGGCTTGTTGGATTTTTCGCTTGTTATATACCGGAGCGTTTTGTTTTCTCGGATAATGGACGCTCTCGTTTTTTCCCTCCAACGTGGGGGAGGAATGTACTGGTGCGCGCCTGTTTTTCCAAGGAAATACAACAGGCAGGCGGACGTCGATATTTCTCGAGCTCTACGGCGGCTCTCTGTAATGATGATTTAATACGATTTTATTTATTGGATTAGAGAGACGGGGAACAGGAAGCAACAGCGCCGATGAGAGTTTATAAATTTATTCGTTATAAAAGATTCTAATTTCGCTGAGTGAATTAATAAATAGATTGGTCGTTTTATTTTCTTCAGCGATTTTATCAAATTTTGATGTTTACAATCTATTGCAAATAATTTACAAGCAAACGAATAGTACTCAACGAAATTTTAATAAAACAAAATCCCGACAGAATTTATCATGGAAAATGTAGGTATAGGATGTATACAAAAATATACACCTGGCTTTTCTTTTGCCCTCTCTGTCTCGAAAATAGCAATACTATTGATCGCCCGGTGTGTTCCGTTGGCATTGGCAGTTTCTCTCTCGCGAGAATATACGTGTGAGAGAGAGAGAGGCGCTTTTTACTGCTTTCGCCGTGGCGCGTGTAAACGAATGGCCATTAGGCGAAGTGTCGATTTCGACTAATGGCTCCGATTTCAGCCTACATCTCGGGCTATCCCTCACACCTCCCTCTTTCCTCCTCCCATCCTGGCAGTAGGTTGTGCGCCGCGCGAGCGAGCGACCGGCGGCGTTTACACGCGCGATAAATGCGGAGAGCAAAGAAATAGCCGCTATGCTCCCAACTCGGCCTCCCTTTCCACCAGCCTTCAGCGTCTAATAAAGTGCTTTCGCCGGGGTTTTACACCTAGCACTGGAATTCCGACGTTAGCCGTATTGCTCGCTTAATTTTAACTGCGCTCGCCACGTCAGTTTCTCACTTTGAGATGGAGTGGGTGCTGATGGGATGGAGGCGCGGGAAGGGGGGCTATAAGAGTTGCCGGTGATCGGATTTTCAGGAAGATTTGTGGGCATAGTCTCTTGTTGCTTATATTGACGGCTCTCGCGTTACCTGTCCTGTCCCTCCTCCGCGACAGATTAAGAGCTTTTCGTTGACGAACAAAAGCAATGCTTTTGTTACCGAGTTTATACCTCGTTGTAGTTTATATGAAAATGACTGATAACGATAAATACAACTTACGATTTTTTTTTATAACTTTTGTCTAATAAATTTGTGCTTATATATGCACTAACTAATGAGAAAGAGTCTTATAAACATTTTTAATTGACAACAGTCTCGTACGTAACATATCCAATAATAGTGCCGTAAAACATCATCAAAGTCGGGAAGCGGCAGTTTCAGATTTCAATTTAAAACGCTTTTGAAACGATAAATTTTTCCGCCATAAAAGTCGTCCCTGTACAGCCGGGGTAGCGGTCGTGGCGGAGCAGTAGCTCATAAAAATGTTTTATAAAGTTTAGCGGGGAGAACAAGTGTCATTTTATTTACAGAAGCCCCGCGAGGAGCGCGGGGGCGCACGCACGACTGAACCGTACGCGGGTCCGACAACAAGGACATAAAAAACAACGATATTCCCGTGCGCACGCGTGTACGTATGTACACGCATTCCACCCTCCCCCCGCCACCGGCTCATGTAAAATTTTCACTCTATGAGCCAAAAGTTTTATAACGCGAAAGAGAAAGAGGAAGGAGGGCCTTGCCGTCGTTCCCGTGAATTCCGAGCGAAAAACTCCCTCCCCCCTCCATCGTAGCGCGATTCGCGACGATATTTATAGATATGACCATTGCGCTTGGTAGGCCCTCCTTTCTACTATCTCTGCGTAAAATACGTTATCGCGATTTTATGTATCGTCGCAATTTCAACCGCAATATCAGAGCGCGACCTCTCTCCCTTCAGCCCCCCGTAGACCTTGTGTTTTCTCTTTCCCTCCCTCTTTCCCTGGGCATTTTTCTCCCGAGCTACCGAAAAATGTTCTCCGAACGACGTCGATTCTCCCCCTCTATTGCATTAACTTCGGCACTTGGGTCCATCAAAGTTTCCCGATCTGTGACTGTAATGTCGCTCGCGCTTGGATTTCTATTTCCCGGAAGAAGGATAGGAGAGCAAGGAGAAAGGCTGTTGGGGGAAAATAAAAGGCAGCCTCAATAAATTAGCACGGAAAGGAAAGAAAGAAGGAGGCGGACGATGATGACGATGACGACGTGGTCCAGGCAGCCGGAGAAATCAGGCTTTTCATCTGCAGACCACGGGAGAGTCGTAAAATCCGACGAAAAAAAAATCACATTTTCGCTGCGAATGAGAGCGAGGCGCGAAAAAAGCGGGGGAGAGGGAGTTATGACGTGCCGAAGGTCGTTATACCAGTTGCCTCGATTTTTTCTTCCCTCTCGCTCATATATATTTTCTCTTACCCTCTTTCTCTCTATTCCCCCCTCTCGCTTTCGGCTTGGCATCCTCGCAACGGTTTACGGGAGCGCACGCGGCCGTAAAATCCGCAAAACAGCGAGAGAGAGAGAGACTTGCGTGCGAGTAGCAACCCCTCCGTCGTCGTCGTCTCACGTAGATAGCAGCAGTATGATATCCCGACGACGACGATGGCGAGCAGAGTGTACGCGGCACTCGAGTGCGCCCATTTCCCGAGGTCGACGACGCCCCCCTTCCCTCCTCCTGCTCAGGCAACCTCACTCCTCTCCAGCCCGGCGGACGAGTAGTCGAGGAGACACGCCGCTTGGCAAAAGGACGACTATTGCTACGAGCCGAGTTCGGGCAGTTAAAACTTGTGTCCGGGATGTTGCTATCGCCACGTTTTCAGGGATTAAATTTTCAGCTTAAGTGCCTTCTCACCCCCTCCCCCGTCTGCCGACTCTCTTGCTCACTTGTTTTTCGCCTCTCTGTCTCACTCTTTCTTTCTCTCTGTGTCTCGACGAAAGAGAGACAGTTGGAATTCTTTAGGCTGCTTAGGAATTGATGTCGCGGCTGTGGGAGGGTTATAGTGTAAGGGGCCAAGGCGGGAGGTAGAGGAGGAAGAGTTTAATACGGTACTTTTCGCTCGTTATTATTTTATACAACGACTTTCCTAATGTTCCGCGAAAAACTTGAAGAATTTCTCTATAAAGAGTTTCGAATGCGTTAACGATTTTTCAAACGAAACAATTTTAACGATAATCGAGTTTTGTGCGCATTAAGGCATTTCATGGGGGGGGGGGCGAAATTTTTGCGCGCCTTTTCGAATACGGAATTGGAATTTCAAATGAAGCCAAGAGCACGTTCCAATAGTCTATGGGTAATCTGGGTAAAATAGGAGAAAGAAAACTATCGGTCGAATCAGCAAAGAGAGAGAGAGCGTGAGTCTTCATTTAGTCGAAGGCATTAAGGCGAATAAAAAATCGAGCAGCAGGAATAGGGAGGAGAGGAAAGGATGAGGCCGATGAGAGAAGGGAAATCAGACAATCAAACTCGATTTGCAGGCGCACTCAAACAGTAATTTAACATTTCTCTCTCTCTATCTGTGTACACAGAAGTGCAAATCTGCAGGGTGGCGCGACTGTTAGGCTCAGCGGTAAAGAAAGTGAATGTCTGGTTGGGGGGACGGGGTGGAAGGAAGAATCCGGCCGTAAAACATATTCAACTGTGAATAGGACAATAAGAAGATAAGGCCAAAGGAGAATGGCCGAAACAGACAGCCAGACAGACACGATGAGACACGAAGCGAGAGAGAGAGAGAGAGAATGAAAGAGAGATAATGAGAGCGAGAAAGATGGAGAGATAAAAAAGACGGAGGAGAGAGAGAGAGAGAGGGGGTGGCTTGGATAAAGAGCAGAGGAGGACTGAAGAGGAAGGAAGGAGGTGCACGAGTGTGTTGACTCGTCTTTTTCCACGCTCGGCTGGCTAAAGCTCGCGCTGCACGGCCTCGCGCATATACTCTCTCTCTCTCTCTCTCTTCTTCACCAGCAGCACACCACCCGCTCTCATCCGCCATCTCCTTCTTCTTTGGCTCAGGGCGCACGATGTGCCTCGTACAGCAGCGACGAATACTACTGCTACTGTTGGCTCGGAGGGCATACGTGAGATTCCGCGAGGAGAATCCGAGAGAAGGGGATTGAAGAGGAGGGGGGAGGAGGATATAAAAAGGGAAGAATCACGCCGGGAGGGAAGGTGGCTCGCAGACGGGAGGTAAACGATGGCGAGAGCATGGCGTAGGAGGAGGAGGACTAGCAGAGATTGCGGGCGTCAGCATCACTGAGGATCTCTTCCTCCCACCATGTATATACGCTCCCGCGCGCTAGTCTCTTCCCTGGCGGTCTCCCCCTTTCTTTTTCTCTTCTCTCGCCTGCGTGGCTTTTCCTTCGCGCCTTCTCCCCTACTCCCGACGCACTAATGACAGAGCAGCGCCAAAGCGCTGACCTCGTTTTTCATTTGCCGCGTAGGTTTCGAGTATTTCCCCCGATATACGTCGTCGACGTACTGCACAGCGCGAGAACGATTAAAAATGCGTAAATAATCGTTGGCCAGTGAGAGAAGGAGAAAACGAAAAGAGGAAGTGTGTTGGAGTGCGGAGCGAAGTTCTGCTGGTGTACATGAAGTAGCTGTTGGCGAGGCTGTAAGATCCAGAGAAAGAGAAAGATAGAGAGGGAGAGAGAAAGAGAGCAGAGTGCGGGCGGCCTTTTTCGCCGCCGGAGGCGCAAGCTCCAGGAAAGGCTCCAGGCCGATTTTATCTGCGGCAGGGTTTATGCGCGCTCTCGCGCGCGAGAGCAAAGGCGACGACGACGAGAAGGCAAAGAGCGCCTCTCTCGCTCTCGATCCGAGAAAGACACTGTACTGCGCTTGCCGGATACATAACTGCGCCTGCAGCCGAGGAGAGAGACGCGCGCGAGCTGCATCGCCGGTATATACTCGGCCGACGGCTCGTAAATAACCTCGTAATGCATTGCCGGACCGCCGGGGACTGCTGCGCGGATGAAAGTTCGCGGCTTCGAGTTAGAGAGAGGCGAAACCCTTTCTCTCTCTCTTCTCCCGCGCACAGCCCGTACATAGATATACACAACGCTCCGTGTCCCGTAAGTTACATATGCCCCGGGCTTACCTTATGTCTCGCCCCCCCCCCCCCACCGCCATCCTGACCCCTGCACGTGGACAATGAGTTTTCTCAGTCCTGAGCGCGACAGTCAGAGCTCGCTCTCTCGTAAGACTCGATTTATCACGGAGGCGTCGGAAAAGTGTATTTGTCTCGGGGCCCTCGTGTATTACGCGGATTCGTTTCCAATTAGTCATTCGAAAATTGAACCTGGTTTCTCAACGCGATGGGGGGGCGCTTGACACAAAAATAACACGAAAATATCAAGTAGCTGGTTTAGCGGTCGCCAGACCGCGCGAGGGTTGTTAAGAGGAAAGAAGCCTAGCCGTTGAAAAAACAAAGCTCTCTCTCTCCCGACGTCTCTACTTATACGCGCGTGCGTATGTGTGGGTCGGTGTAGCGGGGGCGGGTTACGGCGAGCAATTTGCCAGAGCGCGAAAGCACTCGAGAGGCACGCGTATATAGAGCGTCTTTCCTCTGGGTATTTATGTATCTCGGCCGCAGCAGCGGAGGCGCCCAGCTCTCTCCGCGGCGGTTCCCTCTGATTGTTTTTACTTTGGCGCGCGGCGGGACCTAGAAGCCCTCTCTCTCTCTCTCTGCCGCGCCCTTTCTTTCGTAGCCAGAGAGCGAAGATAAAGGGAATCTAGACAAAGTGATGCGCCGCGACGCGCGTAGGGTTCGCGGTACGACGGCTTTGGCCGGGGCCTCGAGAATATTTCTAGCGAAAAGAGAGCTATGGAGTGAGGAATATATAGCGCGGCAAGAAGAGCGAGAGAACGTTTGTAGCGAAACGGCTGCTGTGAGCTCGGAAGCTTGGAGTTCCATTACGGAGACTCGGCTGTTGCCTTTGTTATATAACGACAAGCGCGCGCGCGCGTGTTTCGCAGTGCTGAGCTATGTCTCTTTGGGAATAAAATTCAAATTTTCGACTTCTGCCTCGGTCCCTTTTTAAAAAGGATTTCACCTTTGTGCGAGGAATTTTCCTTTTGATGCTAATAAAACAAAAAACGGGGGAAAAAGGAACGGTAGTGGAGAGAGAGAGGGCAAAAGCTGAAAAATTGGAGAAAACAAAAAGGACGAGAGGTGAAGTTGGGCCGAGGGAGAGAAACAGAGGTAAACGTCAAGGAAGCAGGCCGTGTAGCCACTTTCCGCAAAAGGGGGGGGGGCTAAATCCAAATAAATAAAAGCTACCGCCGAGGCTGAAGGTAATCGAAAAGCTAAAGCTCAATTCCGGCTCTCTGAGAGCGAGAGCTGGCGGGAAAGAGAGTTGCTCCGGCTCGCTTCTGTTTTTTTTTCTGCCCCCCAATGTACCTATACCGCATGGACGAATCAGAGCTTGCGCTCTCGCACTTTCCGCTCTCGGCTAAAAATTTATAGCCTCGGAACTTTTTCGCGAGGGCATATATGCACGCACACACAGACGATCGGCGTAGCGCCACCGCCGCTTTATATTCCTTACTCTTCTCCCCTATACCACCATCGTCGTCGTGCTGGTGTGGCTGCAGAGGGATGTCTCGAAAGAGAAAGAGGGAGGAAAAAGTCAGGCGTGCATGAAGTCAACGGCGTCGCACGTCAAGTAGAAAGTCGGCCGTCGCCACCGACTGAGAGACCGAGAGAGGGAGAAAAATAAACCGGCCGCTAGACTCTGTTTGATTTACGAGACCGAGGCAGGGAGAGAGGGAAAACCTACCGCACCACTGCAGCCATGCTCTCTACACGGAGAGAAAAAACCAATAGAAATTATCGACGATTTCTGTAAAAATTACCGATGGGCTACGGTAAAGTCGGACCGTTTGGGCACATGTGGCA
>JAPYYQ010000347.1:0-131409 GCA_030522585.1 Anagyrus pseudococci
ATTTTCCTAATTTTGTTACAAAAGATACAAAAATTGTATTTCAGATAAATATTATTGTTGAGAAAGCACACTGCTAAAGTAGTTAGCAGCGGTTTTTTACATAGAAACAGCAATTGCTAACTTTAATCAATTCAAAATAAAATGTGTTAAATAATATTCAAATTTCAATTATGACCAAAACATTATCTTTAAATAAAAATAAAGTATAACATACTTTTTATCTGAATCTGTTAAAGAGCTATTTGATGGAGTTTCAGGACTCTCTGTTTGACTGTTGGAACTGTGTCCAAATCGACATCTGTTTCCAAATCTGCAAAGACCTTGTTTGAAAAATCTGCACTGCAATGATGATGAGCTTTGTGAACTTCCAGATTCACTGGGAGTAGGTTCAGTTCTAGAACCTTGTGCATGTCTGTATCTGCAGTTACTGCCTTCTCGACAACTTCCATTTCTAAAATACCTGGAAAAAGATAATTAAATACTATTATTTTATTAGTATAAAACATTAAAAACTCATTAATAATCAATACAAATATTGCTGTCATTAAACTTCTATTTTAAAGTCAAAACACATGTTTGATAAAAAAAAACAGAAAAAAAGATTATTATTAAACAAAAAAATTATTAACAATTAAGATTTACAAATTAATAATTTATTTGCAAAAAAATTTGGCAATTAAAGTTTAATTTAACAGATTAAGCATTTATAACAAAAAATATTGACAAAAGCTAGATAGGAAAGAAAAAAGAATTGGTAAAAGCCTTATGATTGTTTACAAAGAATTAAATAACAAAAGTTACGTAGTTAAAGTTGCGCAGTATGTCGATAAAATGAATAAATTAAACATTACATTAAAACCTTCAGTGTAAAGAAACGAGCAAAAAAACTTGCTCGTGAATTTGAGCCCGAAGCGTCAGAACTGTCTACATTTCGCAATCGCTAAAACCACGTGCATCCGACAAAGATAATTTTTGTAAACTGCCCTCTGGACTTTCGGTTTCAAGTCTGAAAGACCGCAGAAAAATTACCGGGTGCTTTAATAACCACAGAGAAAGAGAAAGAGAGCGCCGAGCTGAGGATTTTGTACCCTTTCGACTCGTCTCTCCCTCTCTTCCTGAGAAAGATAAAGGGACGGAACGTCGGAGCGGATGGAGAAAACAAACGCAGCGGGGAATCGAGCGAATAACCTCACGGGTTTGAAAGACTGTCTACACGATTAGGGGGTATGGGTGGGTAAGAAGGGTGTGAGTGAGAGAGAGAGAGAGAGAGAGAGAGAGAGAGAGGAGAGCAACAAAGCGCGCGCACGGATTGTCGGGCCAAAACAAAAGAGCCTCCACTCTTGCTCTCTTTCTCTCTCGCACACACCCCCCCAATGTTTACAGTGCTGCTGGAGGCAGAGGCAGTAGCAGCCGCGCGATGTCCGCTGGCACATAATACAGAGGAGTGAGCGAGAGAGAGAGAGAGAGAGAGAGAGTGTGAGAGGCCACCTTCTCCCGCGCTCCGCCCGCTCCCACCACCGGCGCGGGTATACCAGCCGCGAGGTTGGCGCGCGCTCCCTCGGCGTCGACGTCTACGTCGCTCTCTGGGCTGTTTCGCGGCGTGGAGAGGGCTAGGCAGGCGTTGGGCCCCGAGGAGCTGAGCAGTACTTACCGGCACGCGACGTTCTGGGTCAGAGTGTCGGCCATTTTCTCGAATCCTCTGGCGCGCCTCGTCTGGGCCGTCGTCGGGCCTCGTCGCGACGATGATGACGAGGGCGAGGAGGAGGTCGAGGCCGAGGAGAGGAGCAGAGAGTGCAGCGGCAGCGTCGGCGGTGGCGGCAAGGCTCTCCTGCTCACTCGGCCGCTCGCTATGCCCGAGCTGCTGCGTCGGTTATTAAACGTCGCGACGGCCCGGCCGCGGTAGCGCCGAGCCCTCGTCCTCCTCCTCCTCCACGGCAGTTCTCCTCGAAGCCAAACCGTCGCACGCGCCGACGCGTTGATAGACGACGACGTTAGCACTATTACTACTAGTACTGCTGCTGCGGCGGCTATGACTGCCGATGCTGCTGCTGCCTCGCTCCACGGGCACTGCACGCTGCTGCTGCTGCTGGCTCCCTGAGCGCGCGCGGCGGGGAGTGCGTGCGAAATTACGCTCCTCCTCCTCCTCCTCCTCCTCGTTGTTGCTCTTGCTGGTTTAGGTTACTAATTATTGTATCCCTCGGTGCTGCCTCTTTGCAGCAGTGAAAAGCGAAGACAGCTTAGTCGCGCAGCAGTGTCAGAATGTTACTGCTTGGTTGTGCGCGCCACGATGATTTCTGTCCCAGCCTCCTCCTCCGTCCTCCTCCTCTTCCTCCTGTCGTTGCTGCTGCAGTTCTATCTCTCCTGCGCCGCCGTTACCACTGCGCTGCTGCTGCTGCTTCTTCTGCTGATGCCACACACCTTCCTTATGTATACGCTGCCCCGATGCCGCCTCACGCGCGCGCGCTAACTCTTGCTTGTGTCTACCTATATAGATATAAGCACACTTACACACGTAGACTAGCCAACAACACAGGCTTAACGTGTACGTTGCGGAATGGAAGCTATCCCCCTGTTTCTTCGCGATCTACCTCTCTTCCCCCTCCTCTTTCTCCCTCTCTCTCTCTCTCTCTCTCTCTCTCTCTCTCTCTCTCTCTCTTACTCTCTTTTCTCCTCTTGTTTCTTGTAGCGTCTCTTCGTATTCTCTGCTCTCTGTGTCAGAGGCTGCGGGTATAGCGCAGAGAGTCAGTGCTGCTGGGAGTAGGATTGCGAGAGGCCAAGGGTAGGGTAGCGACTGGAAATACTGGAATCTTGGGAGGCGTAAAGAGTAGAGCGCGCCTGGATTATATTCGGAGTCGGGCGCAGGGGCAGCTCAAAAGCTCCTCGGAATACCTGCGGGAGCGACCGAGGCCGCTGCGTACCCACTTTCCGTACGTTACTGTGTTCGTTATGGGCTCTCTGTCTGTACGTGCGTACACCTCGCATACATCACAACTCCCCGTATTTCCAGGCGCTATCTCTGCAGCCTTCTGACCTGTCCGTCAGCCGAAGGCCTCCTGCAAAAGCTCTATAGACGCGCCCCCCTCTTCTTCTTGCTCGCCCTGCATGTATTTTTCTTCTTCGGCCCGTTGCTTTACTTTATATACCTATGTTTTACATATTTTACGCTGATGTATATGAAAATGACACATCCGCGGCACACTCGATGACTCCGAATTGTAATCTCAAACAATGTGAGCTGTCGCCCTCTTCTTACCTTGTTATCCCACAATTGGTATAGAATATCAAAGGAAGAGGAAGTATTGGCATTTGCATTACAAGTATCTATTCAAAATGCAGGTACATCCCTTCCGTGCTTAATTTTTGCTTTTCTGTAGGCAAAATTGATTCGTAATCGATTTTTCTAAAAACCAAAATTTCAAATGCGAAACGTTCGATTTACAGTTACGATTGATCATTATGCTTGCGTATGTCGTTGCTGATGTAGGCCGTTGGTTATTGTGAGTTATCGCGCGAAATTCACCAGTCGCACGTTGTATATTTCGACAGTTGCACATGTTGCATTTCGGTGACGCAACGTACATATAACTGCCGAGTTGTTATATTTTCCCTTAAAATTTCCGTTTGAACGAGAGTGAACTTTGCCATTGACCAAGAGCAAGAATTGATCTTGCTCCTGAAACTCTGCGCTGTCATTGATCCTCACTTGTTGGTAAGATTTATTGCTTTTAATTATTGCGAATGGCAATAATTAAAAGCAATAAATCTTTAGAAGTTTTTTTCTTCTAAAAAAGAAAAAACTTTGAATTGGTTATTTAAAGAATTTTCTATATCTAACATTGGATAATGAATAAACGTGGCTATTCTAAAAATACGTTGTTTGCAACGATAAAATAACATTACGTGTCGGAATATCGTAGAGCAGCTAGGTATACTTATATCCTGACCACAATTAATTCTGTCAAGTCAATCGCCGCCGTCTGCCTATAGAGCCTTATTTCCCCGGCGAGCACGTGGCAATTTTTCGATAATTCCATGATCTATTACGAAACGTTGTTTTTCTGTTATAACAGAAAAAAAAAGAAATATAAATTTAACATTCGCATGAATAATTCATCCGTGCGTCTCTGTATATGCGGACTTCAAGGAAAGTGCAGAGAGGAGTCGGTCGCTCGCAAACAAACAGCCATCGACTATCTTTTAAAAAATCAAAAAATTACGCAACGCGCCTGAATGTATGAGGGAGACAAAAAAAATATTCAAATTTTCGAACGATAACTTCGAGCTTTACGTTCTTCGCATTGTTGTGAAATAAATTTGACAGATGGTCGAACATGGGCGTCGCAGGAATAAGTCAGAGACGAGACAAAAGACCGCATAGCAGGCTCGTCGATGTTAATTAGTCGCACGGCTAAGGCAGTCTCTCTCTTTCTCGCTCTCTCTCGAGCCGACTCATCCATATCAATGATCAGGCATCAGGGCCGCGCGCAGCCAAAAAGGACCGTTGAAGAAATCGGAGCAAGCGGACGACGAGAAGCTATAGATATAGCTCAACGGTAAAAAGGCCAGTCGACCGTTACGAATTCAAAAATCCCTTGGCTCGAGGGGTCTAGAGGCGGCCCGATTGGCGAGGTCCGTTGGCTCCGGGCCAAGCCGGCCCCGCGATTGGCCGAGACGCCCTGGCGGGGGCGGGCCTAAAAAGGCAAAGCACCGGCGCCATCTGCGCGCCCCCGCTAGAGCTGCTGCTGGCCCACTGCCGCAGCAGCTCCTGCTCCGAAACGCTTTAGTCGCGCCGGAGAGTCAAGTGCGTTTCTCCCGTTCTCCAGTCCGGTCTGGTCTTTCCGCGCCCTGGACGCCTGTTCGGCTCCGTCGTCATCGGCGAGGCAACCGCAAGGCATCGTCGAGCGGCCTACCACATAAATATTCAGCTGCAAGCGTCGCTAAGCGGAGCGGAGCAGGCTTATCGCGTCTGCGCGCGCGATTGCTCCGAACTCTCCCTCTCTCTCGTCGGCTGTGTTGTCGTGTTGTTACCTACACGCTACCAGTCTCAGCGTCATCCTCGTCCTGAGCGGAAAGCAGAGCTCCGTTGTAAGATGGCAGTCGGCCCGAAGTCCGTGAGCCGCGTCGACGCTGCGCGAGTCCCGAGGACGAGCCACCTCTGCTGAGCAGTGCCGCTGCGTTGCTGGAACACGAGGAGGAGCAAGAGGAGGAGGAGGTTGGCTACAGTTTCGAGGTGCGCGCCATGACGTGTAGGCTTCGTGCATAAGCAAAGTCGCATCGCACTCCCGCGCGGCCCGCGCACGTAATATCCACATACGCCCGTGATTTATCTCTCCTCTCTCCCCCTCGGCTCTCCTCAATCCCTCCCCGCCGTCACTCCACTTGCCCAGACAGAGCCTGTTCGCTTTGTTGTGTTGTCGTCGGCGGGCGCTCCGTTCGCGTAACGCGCGCCGACATCTGACGCGCCGCGTTGACGCCAACGTCACAGTTGCTGCTGCTACTGTTGTTGTTGTTGTTATTGTTGTTACCACCGTCGTCTCTACACCGATATACCTATACTGGAATCGTAGATTTATAGTCGGGGGTAAGGATGTGCCTTATCATTGATTAGTCCGAGCTCCGACGCCCCCGATGTTTGTGGGTCTAAGTATTTTTAGAATCGCGCCCCGACTGGCTTCGCTCTTATAACACTCTACGGCTTGTTAGATTCGTTTTTCCCAGGACGGTAATTGCGTGAAAGTTCGAGGTTCGTTTATGCAAGCCTTATTCGTATTACAATTGATTATACACTGAGAGAACGCTCGGTTATCCACTGTGTCTACGCACAGATGTTGGTTTGTTTATCGACTCTCTTTCTTTCTTTTATTTTTATTTTAAATACTGGAGTGCGGTCCTCGTGGTTTCGGAGCAAGAGGCTAGTGACGCGATTATTTTGGCCTAGCGTGCTTGTTTTTTTTTCTTTTTTAATTTTCTGTTGTGAAAGAGTTGTTATTGTTGCGTGACGATTTATCAATGTCGTTTTAAACGGGAATATTTTTTCGGGTTGTCCCTATAAATACGCTTGTACTTGTTTTGATTCTTTTTTTTTTTTTGTATATGTATTGAAATACGTAATTTTAGTAAATGAATTTTTGTTTCAGGTAGATGATTGTTTGACAAAGTTGATGTATTAAATAAACATAGCATAATGGAGGACTGGAATAAAATTTTGATAGGCCCAGCTGAAATAATTAAAGGTACACTTAATTTAATTAAAACATATTTTTGTTGTTACAAATATAAATGGTCAATAAAAGATAATTTACTTTTTCAGATCGTTTATATTTTGTGACTGTCACATCCCCAGAAAAAGTTAAAAACACAGTCAATACTCATTATTTTAGTATTGACAATGAGTTGGTTTATGAAAATTTTTATGCAGATTTTGGTCCACTAAATCTTGCTATGATTTATCGTTATTGTTTGAAAGTATGTAAAAAACTAAAAACTGTTGCTTTAAATAAAAAAATTGTACATTACACTACAATAAACCCTGAAAAAAGAGTGAATGCAGCATTTTTAGTAGCTTGTTATTCTGTGAGTACTTTTTTCTTTAATTTTCACGTTTTAAATCTTGACAATTTTTATAAACATATTGTTTGCCATTTTTAGATTATTTACCTGAAGAAAACTGCTGAAGAAACTTACACATGTCTAACATCTAGTCCAAACTGTCCACCTTTTGAAATGTTTCGGGATGCTTCAATAAGAAAACCTTTTTATGAAATATCTTTGAAGGATTGCATTGATGCAATGTATAAGTGCCATCAACTAGGTTTTTTTGATTTCAATGATTTCAATCTTAAGGAGTACGAATATTTTGAACGTGTGGAAAATGGAGACCTGAATTGGATACTTCCCGGAAAATTCATTGCTTTTTGTGGTCCTCACTCTCGTAATGAATTTGAGAACGGTAACGTATTTATTAACAAATGAAACTATGAATTATTTAACAGTTTGATTACAATGTTTATATGATCATTAGGTTACATACTACATGCACCAGAATCTTATTTTAAATATTTCAAACGACACAATGTCACAACCATAGTAAGGCTTAATAAGAAACGTTACGATGCTGCTAGCTTTATAGACGCGGGTTTCGATCATAGAGACTTATTTTTTGTTGATGGTTCACCACCCACTTGTGCGATTGTTCGACAATTCTTACGAATCTCCGAAAAAACGGACGGAGCTGTAGCCGTCCATTGCAAAGCTGGGCTTGGAAGAACAGGTACATTAATAGCCTGTTACATGATGAAACATTATCATTTAACGGCATTAGAATCGATTGCGTGGATAAGAATTTGTAGACCAGGGTCTGTAATTGGGCATCAACAACAATGGTTGCAAGAGTAAGTATTTCTCTATTTTTAATAACAAATTTAGTATGAAAAATATGGGACATTATTAACATATTTAGTTTGAAAAATATGGGACCAATTAAATTAATGAATTTGTTGAACTTTAATAATCTTTTAATATTTTATCTATTTACAGTAAAGAGGAATATCTGCATTCTTTGGTTAAAGAACCTTTATGCTCCGAAAACGGAAATCCCGTCCACAAATATGGAATTTATTCTAAAATTGCAAATGCACTTGATACAGCTTTGGCTGGCCCAAAGACTGCAAATGTCTTGCAAGATAATGTATCAGGTATTATGCATAAGGTTGACGGGATGCGATTGGAAGATAATGTACCTCAGGTTCCGAAAACACCGGTCAAATTATCAATTTTGACGCAAGGCGATAAATTAAATCAAATCAAAGCAAGAAGGACTTTGTCTCCTAACTCCAGTCTGGGCGTAAATTCAACGACTTCAATACCCGTTGTGCAGTAAGATATTTAATAAAAGTAATACTAAAGATTTATTTCGACTGTAATAAAAAATATTACGATTTTTCAGTCCATATTTGGGACCTCTGTTACGTACGAGAAACGAAAAAGGTCTTGGCTCACATATAAGCAAGGATAAAGAAGGTACTAAACGTGTTAGTACTCGTTCAGCCTCAACTACAATAATCAAAAGGTTAGTCATTAAATTTAAAATCGTTTGTATTTTTAGCTATATTCTTGATCATGGACATTCTTTTGACAATTTTAAAAATTTAATGCAACTTTTTATTAATAAAATAAAATGTCCACGTTCAAATGTATAAAAGACAGTAAAAATGACCTCTTGTTTGTTTTAATATCTTTTTTCAAACCTAATATTTAGCACAGTATTTTTTTTTTAATTTTTGTTTTTAAAGTATTGTTTTGCAATTGTTGATACTGTAACTTGTGTAGTTCTGGTGAAAGCGTGTAGCGTATTCTTTCTCTTTCTAATATTTTCAAACTTGGTAACTCATAATTGACTTGTCTGTTTCTCTTCTCCCTTTTTGTATCCTCTTTCCCGTCTCTTTCTTTCTTTCTCGCAATCTGCGCGTTTTTGTAGAAACGAGCCAACGTCCTACCGGCGCCACTTACCCACCAAACCAGCTCCGATCCGCAACATCCATGACAACAACAACACAAGTACCTCGACTACCAACACGACCATCAACAACACAACAATTTCCACTACAATAACCGATTCAACTCCAACCGTAAGTACAACTGCTCCGAATCCAACATTATCCACTTCCAAGCCATCGATTGTAACACGGGGCAGCTGTACTACTCTACCGGCGACGAGCAGCGCTGGTGGCCGCTCAGCTCGCGTTAATAAGCAGGCCCAAGTTACCGGCCCCAATAACGTTGTCCGCTACTGGTCACTCAGGCAGTAAGTCTCTCTTCTCGAACCTCCTTCTCGAGTCCGAGCCTTATCACGTTATCTTTTCTTTTATTGTGTACCTACCTATCGCAAATGTTTATTTATTCCCACTATCTTTATTAGTCACCTATTTTTAATCACAGTGTATTTTATTTTTTAACATTTGAATTGTTGACAATTTCCATTTATAGTGCTTCCGTTTTTTTTCGCGACTGTAAAATAGTTTATTTATTTAATTTTCTTGTGCTCGTGAGAGCACATTTTTTTACTTACGCCTGTGATTTTAAATATAAAGCTTTATTACGATTACAATCTAGTCTATAAAAACATTAAAAAATGTTAAGTGTATCAAGTATTTTGAAAATTTTAACGAAAATGAAAAAAAAACTTTAATAGCTACGTGGAAATTTGTATCTTAAAGTAAGGTACTTTCGAAATACATACGTAATAAGTAAATAATTTTGGTCGACCAATCGAACGACTTTTTAGCAAGTGCCTTATTTTGATACTTCATTGTTAAATTTAGTGACGAAAAAAATTTTTTTACCCGATGGCTCGTTGTATTCGCACAATCCCAATTGTTAAATGTCTGTTAGTCGCTACATAGTTTCTCACAAGTCTGTACTTCCGTCCAAATAGTAATATTTATGTGGAAAAGTTACGACAGGCTTCTAAGCGCTTGTGAAACAAAACTTCAAAATGTTCCATGAATCTTCACCGATTTTGCAATACCAGACAATAAGAACAGGCAAATAGTTCGAGCTCCAATGTTACAGCTGAATAGCTCGTAAATTTCCACTAAATAGCCATCCATCCACATGAGTCGCCAGTGTCTTTTAATTCCCAAGTCCTCCAACCTATGTCACGCCTATAGAGCTGTATGCCCCTAAGCACGCCTTCCTCTCGCTCGATCTCTATTACCGATAAAAATCGCGCTAGGCTTCTATAAAAATACATATATGCATAAGCGAAAAAGTTTGCTAACTCGCGCGTTACGTCTGTGTGTGCGTGTGTGCGTAGAAAAAGCGCGACGGAGAGCGAGCGCTCGGTGCGATCGAGGCTGACGTCGGAGCCTCGGTCGGAAAGCGAGCCCGCCAAGCCGAGCCAGCAGGCCTCTGGAGCTCCTACGACAATGTCGACGAGGACGAAGCCAAGCGTCGCGGTACGCCCAGCCGCCGAGCAGCCCTCGTCCCTTGCCTGCTCGACCGCCGAGGGCCAGCAGGAGCCCCCGAGCTCCGCTACGGCTAGCGCCGCTCGAGCTGTCCCGGCCGCTCGACACCATCCGCTCAGGCAGTAAGTCCCAAGGCTGCTGCTGATGCTGATTGCTCTCCACCACCCCCATACCACCCACCACGTCTTTCTGCGTTGTCCCAACCGCTTCTTAACATATATTTCCTCCTTACATATTATATACTTACTCCAATTATGTACACCCTCTGCTCGTTGTCAATATTTCCGGCTTACACAACTCTGTACTAGTTGGTTGAGCTCTTGTTACTTATATATAGATAAAGCTTTTTATATTTTTTGTCAGAATCTACAAAATTTATTTGTACAATTTCATAAGCTTTTAATATTTTTAAGTAAGTCATAATCACTTTAGAATTATTGTAAATACAGATTTTTAACGTGGATTTACATAAATATATTTTCTATGCATATATGTATATAAATATATTCGTAAAAAAAATCGTAATTAAAGTGCGTTCAAGAGCACAGACAGTGAAAGTAGAGCTTGAGCAGCCGGTAAAGCAATGTGCCTTAATTTTTGTCATTTTTAGCTTGTATTTTTTGTTTTATACCGTTCTGTCTTGTTTATTGACTAATTTTTTACTGAGTCTAGTTAATTTTCTGTATTATCGTGCATTATTATACTTGCAAAATCATTGTACTATTAGTTTACAAATTGTATTATTATAACTTTGCATGCATAATTTTTATGAAAGATGAAATTTATATGTAAAAGAATTCATGAAATGATTTGAGTTTTTTAAAATGTATTATTAGTTTTTTATCGAATAATTGTTTGGTTAATTATTATTAAAAAGCTTTTTTTGCTTAACATTCAATTGAAATAAATTTTATGCATAGTTGTTGTTTTGTTAAAAATATTGAATTGTTTATTGTATTGTTTACTTAAGATAAGTAATAAAATAACCCAGGATTTTTAAATTAACTAGTTTCGAACAGATAGATTACTGATTTATTGTAAGTTTCTTTATAATCCATATCTAGTTTATATAATAGTAATATTTTTTCGTCTATTTTGCAATTAATAACTTTAAATGCTTAATGAATATTTGTAGTTTAACACTTTCAACGTTGATATCAGTGTTGCATGATATCCTTAAAAAATGAGCAATTTCATGGAAACTCCATTCAACACTAAAATCATATGAAATATGCATGAAAAAACCTTGGTTCAAAGTCTTGGCTTCTACACTTGCACAGCATCGACAGTGACCGAAATATCGGTGTAATTAAATTATTTCCGAAATACCGTTACGTCTGACGTGAAAAAAACAATTTCAATGTCTGGTGTAATAACTATCAATCTTTATTAACGTCTCATCCACTTTTACTAGAAATTTAATACAACGTTTGCTTTTTCTGAAAGGACAAAATCAAATTAAATCGTAGAAAAAATTTTTAAATCGTAGTTTTTCATCTCTCTTTCTCTATCTTTCCTAAAAGAGTTTAAAAATAAAGTAGATTACTCTGTCACTTTTCATGGCTTTCACAAATAATTTCCTCGCTCTAATAAGCTTTAAGCAAAACGATTGACTAATTAAAAATCATATACATATATAAGACAATGAGTTGTACGTTTTTTATCACATGTGAAATTTTTGCTACGTTTCAGCAACTCGATCACCCTAAGATTGAATATGACAATTCCGACCACCGTAAATGTGGATGTATAACAAATATTTTTTAAACTCACTCTGCATGCGCCACAATCACATCGCGCATTTTCGGCTCCGTCGATGCTACACACAGCCACACACTCGAAAGCTATAAAAGCGAGCAAAAAGTAGTTGCGCTCTTTACAAGTAACAGTCGATGTAATGCCATCAGCTGCGCTTCAGTGAATAGAAGCTAAGTCGCACAGAAAGAAATGTTATATGTACAGGAAGGAAGCAACCCCGGTGATCATGCCCCCGCCCTGAGCCTCTATCATCCCTGCCCGATAGTAAAAATGAAAAGAAAAAGCAAGAAAATAATCAATAGCATCCTCCACAATAACAAGTATTTTATACCGCCTACCATACCGACCCTTTGTTTGTTTTTTTCTCTTTAACTTTTGCAGTGCGCGCACGACAAAAAGTTTGAAAAAAGCAATTATCAGATAACTAAACGATATTCCCAGTGGCGATGCCGCGGGGAAAAGCGACGGTACGCCGGCGTTGCCGGCTAAGCAGCAGCAACAGCAGCCTCCGCAGGAGAAACCTATCGGCTCGGACTGTCCCAGCAGGCCCGTTGCCTCGGCGGCCCGGACCCGCCGAGCCTCGCACCAACGGCGAAGATCCCGCCGCGTCAACCCTATCGTCCAGTCCTAAATCGAGCTACCCTCTTATCTGCCGGCTTGGTTTGAAAAAAGGCCCTTTTTCTCCTGGCGAAGCTGCGATAAATTTTTATCTTAGCCTACGCTTAATCACTCTGACAAAATCGATCGGTTTGTCATCCGTTAGGGCCGCAGACCCACGCGTTATCACCAACGAACTGGCACTGAAGCCGATCTTTTTGTAACTATCTGTGTTTTGACGATGCCATTGAGCCTAGTGCCCGGAGAGGAAATAGCTGCACTACCCTAATCATGTTGAAAAAGCAAGCTGCGATATGTGGCAGCAGCTAAGAAAGAATTGTGTATAATTATGTGGAAATTTGAATCGAAATTAGCCAAGTTGTTGATGTCGACCAGAATAGCGTTGATTAATGAAAAAAAAGAGAGATGCGTTATTAAACGTGTATAAAACGAAAATCATGTGATTCTATTTATAAAAGATATAAGAAAAAAAAATAATGAAGTAAAAGAACAAATCGTCGTCGTTATTGAGAAAATGTATTTTTGTGTAAAAATAGAAAGTATATAATTCTGTTTATATATATAAAAGAAAAACAAAGAAGATGAAATATTGTATTAGTGTGTATATAAAATTATGTACTCGTATATACGTAAATAATCATACATAATTGTACACAATTGATTTCCCGTTTACGAACGTTGTCTATGTTTCTGATTTTTTTTTCGAGGTTCGTGCGTTTTTGTACGACTTCCTGTGCAATTTTATGCTTAACGTACTTCTATTTCAATTTACTTATACTTCAATTTACATTAAAACATATCACATTAAAATAGTGCTTACATAGTTATTCTTAGGCAAGGCCACTATTAAAGTATTAGTTTACTTAATAATCGCGAATAATATATCCAACTGTTTATACGATGTCCAGTTGCTTTACCCAAACATTCTTCACTCATGAGGTACTAATTTTTTAGCCGAACAATAAATTCAATAAAATTTTCAAAGCCAATTACAGTTCGTGAAGAATCTCAAGAACGCACAAGCTGTACACCGACATATATCTGGGTGTACGTTTTTGTTCGCGAGTATTTATTCATTGAGAATGGCACACGAGAAATTTAGTTGAACGGCCTAAGCATTTGCGAATGAACCGTCTGAAGCGGCGTTTAAAATACAATTTTTCGAAAAAGACTGCACACTCAATAATAATTTATGGTAGTTATATACTTATAGTACGCTTACACAGCTTTGAGTAACGACTGATACGCGTTGCCCTATAACGTCGAGCCTTTAATGTCAAGCTTTGTAAAATAACTCTTGGTAGTCTAGGGGGTAACGCAGAGTCCAATCATGACACACGTCCGTTTTGCAACGCTTGACTTCACTCACCTATAACAAATTGTGTATAACAGCAGCTGTTAATTGAATTTAGAATTTACAGAACGAACCGAATAAAATTGTTGTTTCGAAACCTTTTTTCTGTATATCGTGTATTCCCAGTGACCTCATTGAAGAATGTATGACAATCCTACGATGTTTGTACGTAATTTTACGAATTTAGTAAACTCTATTGTCGTTCGATCTGGAATTTTGTTATCTTTGTAGACTGTCTTTATTTGCAATAACAGTATTGCCGTACGAGAAATCAAATTTATGAGTAAAGTGCTATAAACATTTAGTCAATATTATGTGCTGTATGAGAGATTAATTTGCATTATTATTCAGTTAATTTAGATTTAATTTTTGTTAATGTATGATGCATTTACAAAGATGGCATACTTATCTATTCAAATAAAAGTCCATAAGTTTACCTTAACTTTTATAAGGTAAACAGACGTATACATAAATATATACGTACGTACATATATATGAATATATATTTGCATATTACTTTAATATACATAAAATTTAGTTTTTTAAAATGTAATATGTAGTTATTTGTTAGATTCTGTACACTTGCAATCTTGTATTAAAAACTTAAATGTGGGTCTTCCTGGCATAGCGTTTAACATGTACAGATATAAATGATGTGTAGTTTTTTCTGCAAAATCTCTTTTATATACACGAATTTAAAGAAATCAAAATATCTTCTGTAAGTAACTGTGAACACTTGCATAGATGGGCTTTGCAACAATTAAAAAGCTTTGAATTGAATGTCTCTGTGTACTTATTCTCCTTTATCCTTCCTTTTCATATCAAAATGAAGTTTGTAAATATTTAATCTTATAGTTAATAAAATAACTTTTTTGACACTCCGTGCGCGAAACTCAATTTGGCGCACGCTCTGCAATTCGAACGAGCGTGAAATCAAGCTTCACGCACGTTGCGTCAAAAAATACGGTTCGACACTTGTACGAGAATGTAATTTCTTCCTTATGTGGCCTTTGCGCACTAGTATCGAAATGTACTATTAAAAATATCAAAAAATGAAGAAAATATATTATACAAGATGTTTTATAAAAAGAAATTTATTTATAATTTATTTTCAGTAAATAAAATTTATAAAAAAAATCGGTATTGTACAAATAATTTAAAAATTTTATAGTTACTTTTTTCTTGTAAAAAAGATTATAAAAAAGTTATAAAAATACTAAATTGTCATCTTATAAGGTAATAAGCGCAATAAGTGGCTAAAGCAACCCAATGACTAGCAAATCCAAGTTGGGACCACTTTTCAATGGTATGATTGTAACTGTATCCAGTTTCTTGAGATTCTGATGTATCAAACATGAGGCCTAAATAAGCTAAATGAAATATGGTAAGTCCACCAAAAGCAGCATTTACCAGAGTTACCCAATAACAATTGGCAGGTGTTTTTGAATGTTCACATTTATGTAAAGAGCACTGTTTAGAGCCAATGCAGGCATCAAAAACATTGGATAGTAAATTTCTTAGTTGATATTCAATGTAAGTATAAAAACCTAAACTGAGAAGTACAGCAGCTAGTTGAAAATTTAATCCATGGAGCAGGGAACTTGCTGCATATGTCATAATGATTCCTCCAAACTTTCCAAGTTGCTTTCGTCCAGGACGGAATACATCTGCAGAATTTTAATGATTTGTTATTATTAAATTTAAAAATATTGTATTTAATTTCCTATGACACTCACATGTTTTTAACCAACTATGCATTGGAATATTCCAGTTTACAACAACTTGTACAAGTGAACGAGGCACTTCAATTTCTAAAGGCTTTGTTATTAAAGATTGAGAAAGGGGATACCCTCCAGAAAGCATTATAGAAGATGCAGTAAAACAAATAAAATAATGAGATGTTCGAAATCCTAAAGCATCTCTAAAGGCTACCATCCATCTAAAATATTATTTAATTTAATAATTCAATTGATTGTATATAAATTATAAAAGTTATATACTTACTTTCCAGCAGTATCACTCAAAATCCAATTTGTCCAACAGTTTGATATACACAGGCAAAAAAATGCTACCATCATATAACCCATTGCTACAAAAATCCACCAATATTTCTATAAAAAAAGAATGCTGTTACTTGAATCATTCAAATTATTTTGTTTAAATTTATATAAGTAACATGCAATACCCAAGAAGTTTTCTTGTATAAATTAATGTAGTTTTCAAAAGATGTCCAAGGCCCAAACAGAGATGTTACACTGCACAGCATGTAACCCATGTATTCATAAAAATTAACAGGACCATCTATTTCTGATACATCAATGGTAATACTAGTGGCTTTCATTATTGCTATCATTGTAACACCTCTAATCTTATGCCAGTCCTTTGATTCCATAAAAAATTCACTACAATAAAAATTAAATTATTGTTTGATATAACAATATATCCATTTATAAGATGCAACTAACCAGTACAAAATTAGCACAAGACTTGGAAGAAAGACTTTTGTTCCTTGACGAAGATACTTTGGCAAATACAGATATAAATATGATAAAAAAATAAATAAAAGTAACATATAAAAACATTCATAGGCATAATGCCAAATTGCATAAATGCCTGTCACAGCAATTATTGAATGGAATATATTGTGAGGTATATGATCTGCAATGAAATAAAGACTTATATTAAACATTTTTTCAAAAGAAAAGACTATGTGAAAAAAAGTTCAACATACTTGTTCTAGCAGCTATGTTGACAATAAAAGAACTAATGATCAGTGGCACCAAATACCAAAATGTGTCATACAGTGTTGGATAAATACAATAATTGTAAAGTTCAACAAGAGTTTCCTGTTCCATTGGAAATTCGTAATCGACATCTTCTCCGTTTTCCGCGAAACACTGGTCATTCACGCATTCGTTTTCGTCGTCGTAAACGGGCAGGGAATCCATTTTTTTTCTTTTTTTCAAGCTTTACAAATTAATCCCTCGCTTTCAATAAGTATCTACATATTTTAAAATCCTTAACGAATGAAACCTCACGAAACTACATATTTCCTTAATAATAATACTTTCTTGAAGCAAAAACACCGGCACGAAGCGAACAAAGCATAACCAAAATGTCTCTAGTTGAATGCTTCATCGTTTTTTAAACCAAACAATTCGTTGAAAGATATTCTAAAAACGTTAGATTATGCTTATCACCCGAACTTGGCACTTGGTTGACAATCTTAGGCAGCGTATTATTTTTCGAAAAGTAAGTTTCTAAAACTACGGTTTCACGAGCATTTTGACAGTAGGTACGTCTGTAAACGCCATTTTTAAATCTCACTGTGCCCGACGCGCCATAACCTAAGTATACTATGTTGAGCGTTTCGGAGCAACAGCTGCATTGAGAAGCCCCCGGTGCGTCAACAACAATGCTCTCGGCGCGTTTGTTTTTTGTTAATGTTAAAGGGACACGTTTGTTGTTTTGTTGAAATAAAAGACGAGCTTTCGCTTGATTTTTCGGTGTGAGTACAGTGAAAAATCAAATGGCCGGCTTGCGACAAATGCATTTAGAAGCGTCGCGGACTCCAAAGTGAATATCGGAGCAACGAGTGTCTTGAGGGCAGTGATAAAAAAAATATGTCCGACGCCTTCGAAGAAATCCAAGCGATAAAAATTAAGAGGAATTGTTTAAGGGAAAAGCTGCAGAAGAGGAAGCGCGAAAGACATGAGTTGTTTACATTGACTGCAGGAGCCTCGTTGACATCGTCGCCTAATAGTGAGCCTCTCAAGTCCCCAGGTATTGATAAGTACTGTTTTTATTTATTTTTTTACTATTTTTATCATTTTTTATTTCTTGGTAATCAGTAAAAGTTACATTTAAAATTTATTGTTTTAGGACCAAATTCTGCATCGTCAACAAATCCTGCAGAATATGAAAGCGATGTGGTTAGCATATTACATGAAACTCATGAAAATTTACCTATCACATCAGCAGAACTTTTGGATCAGCTGAGAAAAAATTTAAATGCTGATGTATCTCATTCAGATATAAATAAAATATTGGAAAAGCTTGCTTCTCAAGATGTTGTAAAGTAAGTAATAAAGCAACAAAGTATTTAATTTATTGATTAAATAACATTTTGAAAAAATTTCTAATTATTATTTTTATTTATAGAATTAAAGAAGTAACTGAAGATGGAGTATTTGGATATACAGTTCTGTCATTCGCTGAAGCCCAACCACTTGTACCAATTCTACCTGAAATCATTGAAAATGCAGAGAGTACAGAATCAACCACATCTGAAACCAGTGATAATCCTCCACTGGAAAAGCAAATTAAAATTGATACAAAAAGCACAGAAGACATTATGTCACTTATTTCCATGCCTACAATTCGTGAAAAGGAGAACAAGAAAGTTGGCGAACAAATTTTGGATTTACTCTCTAAGCAAACTTCCAAAGAAAAATCTCTGGCCGAGAGATTCAGGTCCCAAGGGGGAGCTCAAGTCATGGAATTTTGTCCTCATGGTACAAGAGTAGACTGTTCAAAGCTCAATCAAGGCTTTGCCAACAAATGTAAAAAATTGCACTTCAAAAAGATCATTCAAGCGCACACGGACGAATCGTTGGGCGACTGCAGCTTTTTGAACACTTGCTTTCACATGGACACTTGTAAATACGTGCACTACGAGGTCGACGGCTCGACAACGCAGCAGCAAGGTAGCATTTCCACAGACGAAAGCACCGCAAACGGGACGAGCAGCGATAAGCACTTGGTGGTAGCTGGCCCAACCGATGGCTCAGCTGTATTGACGAACAAAGCCAGCACGGAATTGACTCTGTATCCACCGCAGTGGATTCAGTGTGACCTGCGCTACCTGGACATGACGGTACTGGGAAAGTTTGCAGTGATAATGGCCGATCCACCCTGGGATATCCACATGGAGTTGCCGTACGGCACAATGTCGGATGACGAAATGCGTCAACTAGGCATTCCAGCACTACAAGATGAGGGTTTATTATTCCTCTGGGTAACCGGTCGCGCTATGGAACTAGGCCGAGAATGCTTGCAGCTCTGGGGCTACGAGCGCGTCGACGAAATAATTTGGGTGAAGACGAACCAACTACAGCGCATCATTCGCACCGGACGGACCGGGCATTGGCTGAATCACGGCAAGGAGCATTGTCTAGTCGGCATGAAAGGCAATCCGCGCATCAATCGTGGCCTTGATAGCGACGTTATCGTTGCCGAGGTGCGGGCTACCAGTCACAAGCCCGACGAAATCTACGGCATCATCGAGCGAATGAGCCCCGGCACGAGGAAGATCGAGCTCTTTGGTAGGCCTCATAACGTTCAGCCCAATTGGATTACTTTGGGCAATCAGGTGGATGGCGTTCACCTCGTTGATCCGCAGTTAATTAAGGCTTTTAAGAAGCGATACCCTGATGGAAATTCGATGAAGCCAGCAAAAACGTAGGCGTTTTATCCATTCACGGGAGACTTTTAAATTGTTTAATTTTTCAGTTTCATTGAAAGACTGACGAGATTTTTAATTAGTATCAAGTGAAAATCGATTTTTTTTCTGAATAAATTATGACACGCTGTTTTTAATTTCTTTGCCTGTGGGAGTTTGAATTTACGTTAAAAATGGCACTGTATATTAAAAAAAAAAACAAAAAAATACAAACAAGTATTGTTAACTAAGCTGTAAAAGTTAAAACTATTATATTTTTTTTTTAATTTTAAGACGATTTAAGGAACATATTGTGCAGTAAAAATTTTAAAGAGCTACAACAGTAGATAGTATTTCAATCGTTGTAATGCCATTGTATAAATTTTTAAAATAAGGAACAAAAATAAGATCATATTGTAAGATATAAAAGTTTAATACAAATTTTCGATATATAAACGCTTACTTAAGGAGTACAGCGCTGTACAAAATATAATGTATTTTTTGAAATATTCATTACATCTACGGCTTAACTTTAAGGACTTGAAAAGGATTTGTTCATCAAATCTTTGTAATTAAGATTCGAGTTTCAAAATTATATGACTTGACTACCACGAACATACATTATAAATTATTTATAAATCGTCCATACTATTTCTAGTATGTCTTAATAAAGCTTTCCTCAACGAAATCGTAAAGTAACCATAGCGTACATTGTTTTTCATTCGTCTACTGAGCTCAGTTTTGATACAATCAGGAACTTCAGGCTCATTTTCCTTACCCTTTTCATTTTGAGGAAGACTCTGACTTTTTCGCCGTGATTCTGATCGAGGCAGTGACAGGCGTTTAAAGGAATCCAACCAATGTCTTCTGTGATGTTCATCATCGGTAAGTAAAACGTGCTCTCCGATTTTAAAGCTTGCTACAGCTTTGTTTGGAGTTACAATTTGTACATTTAGTTGATCTGCAAGAATTACAGGAAAGCAAAGATTGCACTTTGCGTTAGGACGTCTCGTTGATCGAGTAAGCGCAAAACATGTGTTAAACAAAAAGCAGTAATATTTCTGTAAGAAGAAAAATTAAAAAATTAATCATTTACAAAGTTATTCAAAATAAAATATTTTACTAATTAAATACTCACTGTTCCTTTTGGATCCTTCAAAAAGCCTTCAGTTATTAAATCTGTGGCAGTTTCAATGCATTTATCTGGATCATAATCTGGCCTTACATTTATCTTTGTTTGAGCTAGTTTACATTCTGCATCACCCATTGCTTGATCAATATCTTGCAATAGTTCAGACAGTATTTCTTTGGCTCGTTTTAAAGCAGCTTCATCTACATGACCTGCTGGGGTATGGCGCAAAATTTCACTTACAAGTAAAGGATACTTAACTATCCTTGAACGTGGCACATCTAAATAAGTCCATAAGTCAGCTGATCTGAGAGTCTCTGACTTTTTCTTTAGAAATTCTTGAAAACGTTTACATGATAACTTCATCTTCAAAATATACCTTGCCCATATTTGTGATCTACATCGCTCTACATACAAATCTTTTAGTTGGGCAAGCTAAAAAACAATACACTGTTAATTTCTTTACTCTTGCTATTAATTTGTATTCTTATTCTTCTAAAATAATTTTATGATTCATACCCAATCAACCAAGGTAGGTCCAACACATTCTGTAAATCCAGAACGATCTCTAAGATCCACCATTTCATCACGAAGTTTTCCATGAACTTGAATAAACTTTGATACATCTTTAAAAAGAGTATCTAATTCATCGGCAGTGAATATATTAATAGATTGTAAAGGCTGATAATAAAAGTCTCTAAGTATACAAAGATCGTTCAGCATCACATTTTCACCGCAAAACAATTCATAAATGGCCTCCTGTCTCTTAATTTCCCTTCTGCTTAACGTAGAGGCAATGTCCAATTCCGCGACATCCAGCATCCAGCTTCTTATTGCAACTGTTCCTGCAAATTCGTTGCTTATCCTCATTCTAAAATGAAAAATATAGAACGTTGAAATTCATGAATCCACTGAAAACTGGATTAAAAGAAAATTCTCCAAGAAAGCAATACAAACTTTTTTTTGGCAGATGTCGGCTCAACGTCTGAAAACGAGACTTCCGAGACATTAATGGTCCTATCGAGCGACTTGCCGCTGGTGGAAGTGAAGAAGCTAGTGGCCACTTCGGATATTTTTCTGCGCTTTTTGCGTTTGCCGAGGGTCGAGTCCAGCGACACGTCCATGGAATTGACGCTGATGGCATCGCTCTTAGGTCGTTTCCTCGAACGCTGTGACAACAGAAACAGAGATAAGTCATAATGAGGGATGGGTCAAGGGGAGCAGCAGAGCCCGAGCACCGATTACGCAAGGAACAGGGGATTATCTTACCAGCCAGAACTTCTTTTTCGGTTCCTGGAACTTGTCGGTTATGGTGAGGTCGCAGACTTCGGCCTCCTCCATGATTAGGCCGGCGAGGTCGATTTTGGAATTTTACACCTGGCTTTGTGTATGCGATCACATCGCCCGCTGATGCGCGAGATGTAACCGTTGCACCAGGCGGTTTCGAAACTCGTGTCCTCTTCTTCTCTTCTTTCTCGCAGATCACTTTTTCCTTAATAAACCGAGCCGCGGGTGTTTGTTATTGACATATCAGACGGTCGTGATGCTGCTGGAGGTATATATACGGCAGGTTTTATCTCGCGGGGGGCGGCTTACTCTTTGCTTTGCTAGCCGCGCGCGCGGCCGCTCGTCAACTACACTGACTCAACCCCGCACCCCCCGCCGGGGGGAGAGCGAGAATTTTTGAATGTTTAGGTCGCGTTTGCAACGACTCCGCTCGTTTAACTTTTTCGAAATTACTTTATTTTGTTGTTATTTTTCTGTTAATATTTGTTTGTTTTAATAATTGCTTTTGGATATTTCAGGTACAAATTTTGATAAACTGGAAGTATCTCGTTTTATTGCTGTTTTTTGGATTTGGACGATTTATATTTCAGTTGAGGACTACTTTTGAACGGGATGGACTTACATTATGGATGTCGCTGCTGTCTTGTTGTGGTGGTGAAGCGGAGCAATTGTAGGTTAGGTTGCAACACGTAGGAATTAGAGAGACGCCAAGTGCTGATATTCCGGTTGCGACTTTTTAGAAGTTTTATGACATATTTAGAAGAATAAAGTGGTAATCGTTAAACTTTTATTGTTATTAACGTGGTAAGTAAATGCTGTTAACTTACTTCTGTCTTTTTTTGTTCATAACAGAGAAATATAAGGAACCTTGTTTTTGGAGCATTTTACTTTATACTTTGTAAAATACGGTTTTTTGACTAAAATGCATTGTTTGTACAATGTCAAAATTTTCGAGTTTTATCAATAAGCTTTAATAACTGTAATATTTCAGTAATATTACTTACTTTTTAATTAACCAAATATAACCTCTTTGTTTTTGTGTAGATCACCATGGATATAAGGCCAAATAATACTATTTACATCAATAATCTCAATGAAAAAATCAAGAAAGAGGAGTTGAAAAAGTCCTTATATGCTATATTTTCACAATTTGGACAAATATTGGATATTGTGGCCTTAAAGACTTTGAAAATGCGTGGTCAGGCATTTGTCATTTTCAAAGAAATAGCTAGTGCAACTAACGCTCTAAGGTCTATGCAAGGTTTTCCATTTTATGACAAGCCAATGGTAAGTATATTATTCTTATAAGTTTTTAAAAGTTATATATGACCTATTTAATTTGTTAATTAATCATGCTAATGAAATATATTAATTTTTAGAGAATAAACTATTCAAAAACAGATAGTGATGTAATAGCTAAATTAAAAGGCACATTCACAGAAAGACCCAAAAAGCCAAAACGAGTTGTTCCTGCAGCTGATGAAGAAGCAAAGAAGGCTAAAAAGAGAGCAAAGGAGCAAGCTAAACAACAACAAATGGGCTATGCTCCAGGCATGGCACCACAAATTGGAATGGCTAATGCTGCTGTGCCTGAACAACCACCAAATCAAATTCTTTTCCTCACAAATCTGCCAGATGAAACTAGTGAGATGATGTTGTCTATGTTGTTCAATCAATTCCCAGGATTCAAAGAGGTCCGTTTAGTACCAAATAGACACGACATTGCCTTTGTAGAATTTGAAAATGAAGTTCAATCTGGAGCTGCTAAGGATGCACTCCAAGGTTTTAAAATAACACCATCTCATGCAATGAAAATATCATTTGCCAAAAAGTAAATGCAAATTCAAATAGGCACTCACAAATTTACTTTAAGATAATCTTAAGGCACACATTTTTCTACATGTTCAGAAACTGATTGGTTGGTGTTACTAAAGTTATAATGTGAAAATTAAGACATTTATCTTTAATTTGTACATCACTATTATTGAAGTGTAAAAATCACAAGTCAATCAATTTATTTAGAATATTAATTTTCTATTCTTTAGTAATATGTATAAACTATAGATAAGAACGAAATAATATAACTTTGTAATTCATGATATTACATTGATAAGTCACTGCATGTATTTTTTCATGCAACATGTAAAGCAAATGCTATACAGAAATTGAAAATAATTTAAATAAAAATATTAAAAACCATCTTGTGGTCTATTAAAAAAAATGTAAAGTAGCATAAATTTTAAGTGTTATTTCCTTGTTCATTCAGACGTGAATTTACGTTTATATTTCAAAGCTAAACAATAAGTCTATCTGAATGGCCAATCGTATCGGAGAGCCATAGTACAATTGGCGCGGAGAGAGCGCGTTTGCGCGCGAGTAGTCGCAGGTAAGCCGCAAAGTAGTTCGGAGTCCGGATCCGGTGTTGCTCCCGACGCGCTCCGCGACCGCGCGCTAGAGTGTGCATATTAACGATGAACATAGACGCGTTTACACTTACATATACATCGGTGCGGAGGCGGAGAGAATAGAAGCTTTGTCAGTCAGTCTAACCATACAGCGCGACCAGCTTCAGGCGGCAATTCGAGTTTGATATCGGGTAAAAAACTGCTTATATGGACATTCAGCGTTTTCAAACCCTTACGTTGGAGCGCGCGCGGTAAATGTCAACATTATCAACGGACATCTGGCCGGTCTCTCACGGCGTGGCTCCATAGCCTGCCGACGACGACGACCGTCTAACTCAATCCACTTGCGTCCGACGCATTACCGCTCGACCACGCCGAAACCCTCCGACACGGCGGACGTCTCGGCCTACCTCGGCTTTAACCCCCCAAGGACTTGTTGTCTGCCTATCTCATTTCTGGAGTTACGCTGCCTGGACGCGCCTCCTTGTTATCGCTGCCTTGCTACGACATGAGCTGCAAGTGACACTTGGTGACCCAGGTTCCCGTTGTCATTGGCTTCGGGAAACCCACTCAGGCTCTTCTTGATTTGATCTAGGCTAAAAGTTACACAATTGCCATGGCCTTTAAAAACCGACGCAAGAGCAACCTGAAGATCCAGGTGTCCGAGGAGGCACCAGTTCCAGTGTATGAATTTTCCTTACAACATTACAAAGTTTTAACTCTGTAGTCTTGTGGCTAAATGTATGTGTGTACTGATTTTACAGAACCCCACCAAGGAATTTGGATAAGAGGACAACAATTACCATAGGAGAAAAGACTTTTGAGGTAGATGCTGATGACCTAGAAATGTTAAGCAATCTTGGGCGAGGAGCTTATGGAGTTGTTGATAAAATGAAACACAAGCAAAGTGACACTATTATGGCTGTCAAAGTAAATATTTTTATGGATTCTAGTGTTTTAAAATATTTTAAACCTTATTAGATATATATGCATATTTTTATTATTTTCAAGTATTTAGAAAAATATTGATTTTTATTTGTAATATGTAGATATTTGCAAGTTTATAAATATTAAATATGTAATAATTACAGTATTGACTAATAATTTACTTTATTTCAGCGAATTACGTGTAGTGTTAATACTCAAGAACAAAAAAGAGTTGTAATGGATTTGGACATTTCAATGCGCAGTGTAGATTGTCCTTATACTGTACAGTTTTATGGAGCTCTCTTTAGAGAAGGTGATGTTTGGATTTGTATGGAAGTTATGGATATGAGTCTTGATAAGTTTTATACAAAAGTGTACAGAAATAAACGCTCTATTCCTGAAGATATCTTAGGAAAAATAGCCTTTTCGGTAACAACTAATTACTTTATGCTAACATATTACAGTATAGAAAATATATGATAAATAAATTTTTAGGTAGTAAGTGGTCTGCACTTTTTGTATTCAGAATTAAAAGTTATACACAGAGATGTAAAGCCAAATAATATATTAATTAATAGAAAAGGAGAAGTGAAAATCTGTGATTTTGGAATATCTGGCTACCTAGTTGATTCAATAGCACGAACTGTTGATGCCGGTTGTAAACCATACATGGCGGTAATTTGATGATATTATTTTATTCTAAAATTTTTTTCTTAATATTGATCTTTAAAATTTTTGTTTTAAAACAGCCAGAAAGGATAGACCCAACAGGAAATCCTACAAAATATGACATAAGGTCTGATGTCTGGTCCTTAGGAATTTCCTTTTTAGAATTAGCAACAGGCAGATTTCCTTATGAAGCATGGAGAACACCATTTGAACAATTAAAACAAGTGGTAAAAGATGACCCTCCAAAACTACCACCTAATATGTATTCTCCCAACTGTGAGGAATTTATTAATAAGTGGTAAGTTTTATTTTACTTTAGATTTTTGATAAATCCTAAATTAATTAATAAAAATTGTATACTTAAATTAATTTTCAGCTTAATAAAAGACTTTACACAGCGGCCTAATTATAAACAACTACTTGAATTAAGTTTCATAGCAGAGCATGCTACAAAAGAAACCAATGTTGCAGCTTTTGTTGAAGAAATCTTAGATTTACCAGATTCATAAGAAGGTTCTGCAAAATAAAACATTTAAAAAAATAGTTCCTTTTGGAATTGATAAATTTTTTATTTTTGTCGTAATTTTTACTAGAATTGCTATACTGCCAAATTATTTACCAATCATCTGTACTTTTTTAATCCGGTGTATAATGAAATATATTTTCAGAAGAACATAGCTTAATTAACTAATGTGATTGCTAGTAGATTCATTGATTCTATCAATGCACTAACTACTATTACCGTTATTAAATATAAAGTCATTTTTAGAATAGCTGTTGAATCTAAGCGATAAAAAAAGATCATTGTAATTATTTTATACACAATGCAAAAATAAAAAAAAACGAAAATAACTAGAATCCTGTGTCAATGTTTCATTTTAAATAACTTATTTTCTGCGATCTATCGATATTTTTTGTATAAATAAAATTTATTATTTAAAAAAAATAGGTTTCCAGTAAACGCTCGGTAAATGTTTAATAGTTTTTTACATGTTACTTCTAATGGTCCGATATTTTGAGGTACTTTATGTCTATACCTCGGTACGGCTTACTTTTTAACATAATGCGATGCGCCTTGTTCATATCTGGCATTTGAATATTGACGTACTTTTTTGTCTTGCATTCGCTCAAGTAGCTTCTAGGCTCTGGAATTTCTTTGACGACTCCCATGTGGTCAGTTTTTGAATTTTTCGCTTTTGGCTTTTGCATTTTTATCGAAGTCGACGTTGAACTTGCTATTGTGATAGCTTCTTGCAGGCATTTCAAGGTTCTTTTAAATTGATAATTTGAATTTTGCTTACTCCTCTGATTACTGCTTATGCTCTTACTACTTTGATTTTTCTTTGGCAGTTTGTCGAGTTTCGCTTTATTTTTCACAAAATCGACCTTTTTGCGGTCGATGTTACTTTTGATTATAGGTTTTATCGGTATCTCAATATTGACTTGCAACTGTTCATCGATCCCTTTAACCGGACTGTCGCCAACTCCGACGGTTTTTCTGTCAAAAAGTTCACTGGCATGCTTCAACTTTTTTATTTTCTTCCAAACTTTTTGTAACAACAGCTCCCACATAATGGACGGCTGTCTTCTGTTTATTCTGTACCTGCAGTATTTCAATTTTTTCATTCGACCTGTTGGCGTTTGGTCAATTTTTATTTCAGAATCGGCATCGCAATATTCATCCGGTTTTTCTTCCAAATCGTTGACTATAGGTTCGGTAGTCGGTTTCTCTGTCGTTGATGTGTTGTATCCCGTATTCGTTATAAAATTGTCGTTATAATTTATTTTTGCCCTTTTAAACTTGAATCGTTTCCAGAGTAGTATTAACGTTTTCACGTTGTCGCAATCGTTACTGTCAATGATTATCTCGTTTACGTTGTGATTAGAAATATTGTTCATTTTAATCGATTGTAAATCGAGCACTTCCATTTCTGCATCGTTACCAATATTATTTTCGTTAGTGTCTTTTGCTGATTCCACGTCAAACATTTCAATTTCCGGATCGTTTTTAGCATTATCGTCTGTTGCAATTTTGACTTCTTCAGGGGATTCTAAATCAAGTAATTTAGTTTCTGCATCATTAATTTCAGTCGTTTCCACTGGGTCATTTACGATTGCCGCGTCTTCGTTCTCTTTTTTGCCATCAATATTTTTCAATTTATGCGATTCTAAATCGAGTATTTCATTTTCTCGATCGCTAGTAATGACACTTTCTATTAAACCTTCCACAGTTGCTATTTTTGCAATCTCCTTTTCACAATCTCTAGGACCATCATTCGGTAGTTCCGGTCCCAAATCACGTATTTCGGATTGTTCGTCACAATAAAATTTGTTATTCGCTGTTAAAATCTCAACTGCTGGCTTTGACGGAATCGCTTCATTTTTTTCAAAATCCACGATGCGTGATTGTTCCGTTACATTAAAAAAAGCGTTGATTTCTATATTGTTACTGTATTCGCTGCTCTTGTACCACAAGTCGCTGATATTTAGGAGCTGATTGTTTTGCGTCGATCTAGCCGAAAGTGCTTCGACGTCTAAATTGCACAGTATGTGCTTGTAACATTCGAGGAAGCTCACAATGTTATTCATGTGTTTCAATTCATTTTCGTCGCGAATTACAGGAGCCGGAGTTTCGGAGAAAAACCAACAATCGTCAGCCGGCACAGATGTCGTTTTCCAATCGTTTACCTCATAGTTATTCTCGTAATCTAAAAATACGCGATATTTCATCATTATCGATTGGTATTTAACCAAATGAATGCAAAACGTTAATTTACCTAATTGGAAACATTTCTTCGACTCGCAACTACTACTACTGTTAGGTGCATTTAATTCAATGTATTCCAGCGACGAGTTTCTTCTTGCGTTGAATGTTTCTTCGTCGAAGTAATCGACGTCTTGTTTTAACTTTAAAAATTTCTGCGTCTGTTTCTCTGTGTCTTGGCAAACTTTATCGATTAACTTTTGCAAATTGAAATTTTCTTGATAAAGCTGTTGCATTATCTGAGAAGATCGCAAGTTTATTAAAAGGAGCTTCTTCAACACGAATAACATATTTTCAGTTTTCCTAGCGCCAGCAGTTTTACGATTTTTTTTAACGTTCGTTTTCGGACATTTGAATAAACTTAGCTTTAGTATTTTCGAGGTGAGTAGTTCAAGCGATTTGTTATGATTTTCGAATTTGACTTTTAAAAATTTGTAATCGTTCAAGATGCTTAAAGACGTTGTTTCCTGAAATAAGGCGACGATTAAAATTACCGTTTTATCGTTAATAATTTATTCTAACAGTATCGTTATTAAAAAAAAAACTTACAGGTAAAAGGTTATCGTCGAAGTCTTGATTTTCGTCATAAATTTCGGTTATCATTACGTCCATCGTGACAAAACTTGACAATTTTGAGCTAAGTTTAATCCAAACGTAATTTCAACCCTTTTTTTGTGACTTTTAATAATTATTATATTTTTTTTGTTATAAATTAATTTCGTCCGCGTCGTGACAGATCAGACGCACAACCTAAAATTTAAACTATCCGCAGCGCAGACACGGCGTCGTCGAAACAAAAAAACAGCTGTAATTATAAACAACACCGGTCCCGTTAAATTTTGCTTATCACGGCTCGATCTCAAAATTTCCAGTAAAAAGAAGTATAAATCAACCTGTCCCCTTGAACAAGAAGAAGAAAAATCGTAATAATTTAAGCAGGATGACGTCGTGCAAAAGAAAGAACAAAACCTTCAGTATGATTAAATTCGAGCGAACGGTGAAGCCGCGCTACCTACCCGGCGAGGTAACATGTCGCTTCTCGTAATCCCGCGCCTTGCCGATTCGATGCATAAGCAAGGGTGTAAGGGCGCAGGTGGTGGAAACGGTGCGCCAAGGGGACTGGGTCTGCTACAAGACGCACCGAGTGCGCGTCGCCCGGGCCGTGAAGAAGGTCGACAACGCGCCGCCCCGGCTCGTGCCGGACGTCTACTACAGGACCGAGCGCATGGAGCAGGACGTGTGGAACGCGATGATCCGCTGCCGCGACAACCTCGCCGTCGTCCGCAACATCAACACCGTCTGGAGAACTGGGGTCGGTCTTACGATAGCCCCTGCATTCCCAAAACTTTGCGGGTAATCCTTGGATTATTGCGCACAGGGCAAGGTGGACTGCTGGAATTTGAAGAGCAAGCCGAAGCCGACGGACCGGCACGCCGAGGCTATCTACCACGCGAAGACCCTGCAGAAGGAGAACGCGAAGATCTACAAGAGCCTGCAGGGCCGGAGCAGCGAGCTCTCGCCCGCGGCCATGGGCAAGCTGTGGAAGGTGACGAAGCAGTGGATAATCGAGAAGCAGAGGTACCCGTGGTTCGAGCCGATCGCGAGCTACCCCTCGATCAGCAGCGGCCTCAGCCTCGACCAGCAGCGGCCGGCCTCGCGCATCAGGTGCTACCTCGACCTCGAGCACGCGGAGGACGAGCTGACGAGGCTGCCCCTCGGCCGGCTCGTCCTCGAGCTCTACGCCGAGCACGCCCCGGCCCAGTGCGCCAACTTCGAGGCCCTCTGCCGGGGCTCCGAGGGCCAGTCCTACCGGGGCACCTCCTTCCGGCGCATCCTCCTCGACTACTACTGCCAGGGCGGCAACGTCGGCCTCTGCGGCCAGCAGGAGCCCGGCAACACCCGCGCCAGTCGCGACTCCGCTCCCGAGAGAGCCTCCCTGCCCGATGAGAGGCCCATGCTCCGGCACACCTGTCCGGGCGTCCTCACCGCCTGCTCCGACGTCGGCCTCGGCACCGGCTTCTGCCTCACCTTCCGCCCCCTTCGCTCCCTCGACGGCAGGTACGTCGTCTTCGGCAAGGTTGTCAACGGCCTGCACAATCTGTTGAAGGTAAGGACGAGACAAGCCAAGCTCATCCGTGCTTGCTTCTCTATTATTTATTCTTCATTTGTTTCAAGGTCAACGGCTACGGCACGAGGTTCGGGAAACCCCTTCAGAAGGTCATTATTGCCGACTGCGGCGTACTAACGCCCACGAGTGCTCTTTCTGTCTAAGGCTTGATGAAAGCGGCGTCGGCGATTGCCTAATGTGAAAACAGTTTACATAGTCCAGTGAAATAAGTGTACCAGTGCGTAACGGGTATTGTTGATAGAAAACAAAGGCAAAATAAAAATAGGAAAAAGGAGTTGAAACGGCACCGCGAGCTCGCTGCGTAAGCCGTTTCAATAAATAAACATGCAAATCAGACGGAAGACGTAACTGCGTGACTGGCTTGCTGTAAAACCGGTATATGAAACGGACAAAGCAAGCCGTTTGACCATTATGTAAGGCATAATGCAACTCGCACGGATAATACATGTACTTCCCTACGGTCAATAGGTCAATTTTTAAAAGACGTCTTATTGAGCCTGCGATTACGTTTGTCACTGTGTTTGCGTTATAAAAATTTGGCAAAAATTTATTAAAGTCCTTTTTGTTTTTAATAAGTGTTATTAATTTGTAAAAAGTTCGACGACAGTTTTCCAGTTTTTGTTCGTTGTAAATATAACCGCTCGTAAATAAAAACTCCAAAAACTCTTATGAATCTCGTCTGAAATAAAAACAGTCTGGCGCCAAAGAAAAAAGTATAGCAAAGAAAAATTCAATAGCCGCTCCATTAGCGACATAATGCAGGGGAGATTAATAATACGCTTGGCAAGAATATGAGCTCCGAACGTTCGAATTTTCGCGAACGAAATGCGCGCGCACGCGTCTCGACTCCGGTTTCCCCTCCCTCGCCCACCCGCTCTCTCGCTCCATCTATATATATACATACGACGCTCTCTCTCTCCGTCTCTCTCTCTCTCGCCGTCTGCGTCTGCTGACGCCTGCTGATGCTGCTTTTGCAAGCAACGGGCGACGGGGACGGCGATGGGCAGTCTCGCTGCTTGACTCGGAGCAGGAGAGATCCTACGCGCGCGCGGACAAGCATGTCAGCCGTTCTCGGGCTGGAGCGTCGAAAGTGAGCGAGGAGCTCGAGACGATGACGCAAGTAGCGCGCCCGTAGCCCGCGACGCTTTTGACACAAGCTCCGCACTCGAGTGAGTAGAAAGAGGGAGCTCCCCTCCCGCCCCCCCCCTCTTCCCACCCTCGCCACCACCCGGGCCCAGCCCCGTTTTCGTGCGGGAGGCCCGTAGACGCGCTCTCCCCCCCTACTCCTCGATGCTGACGCGGAGTAGTCCTCAACAGCGTCGTCTGCCTTCCGAATTTGCAGCATCGTCAACGTCGAGGGCCCAGCAGCGATCAGCAGGATGTCGGCCAGCAGCGACTCCGAGGAGTTCTTCGATGCCGAGGACGACACGGTCCAGCGGGCTCCGAGGTGCGACTCCCTTCCGCTCGGGTACCCCAACTCTGCTCCTTCACTATTTTCACTAGACTGCTCTTTTTTTGCTTTTGCCTGACACTGCACATTTAACAAGACGGAATGTGTTTGAAAGGATTATGAGCTGCTTTATTTTTTATCAAGTGCTGCTTGTTTATGTTCAGAGTAGTTTTTGGTTAAGGTTGTGGCTTTAGTGGAATGTCAGTGGTGCGTGGGTGGACAAATGAGTTATAGTGTTGTTCATTAATAATATTATGGCGAGTGTTTTGTTGCTTGGCAAATGCTGTTTTCTTTGGATTTTGTAGAATAAATAAATTTGATTCAAGTCTTTCTATTTAAATTATCTGCTTTATTGTAATTAAACTTTATATTTAATTTATAGTCTGATTTTAATGCTTTATTAAATGTTTAGTTAAATTATGATGAAAGAATTACTTCTCAAAAATTTATATAAATTAAATTTGATATTTATAGGAGAACAAGACAAAGAGAATCGCATAGTACAGAGTCTCAAGATGAAAAGTTTTCGACTCCAACAGCAAAACCAGAGGATCATGTATTTATTAAACCAGCTGATCCAAGGCCATCGGGAGATGATAGTGAAAAGTTTACCAGTGAAGAAATGGAGCAGAAGCAGAGCAGTGACAAAGCTGTAAATTTTTAATTATTTGAATATTTTACTTGTAAAGAGCAGAATGAAGTACAAAAATAATAATAGCACTTTATTTGTTCAATAACCAATATTTTTTAAATGCACTAGTGTTTTTGTTTATTTTTTTAATGTAAAGTGTAATTATTGTTATAAATATCAATGTATCTTATAATATTAGCGAATAATGAAATATTAAATTTACAGGAAGACGAAGCGAAAGGAGTTGGGGCCGATAAAATAGTGGGTAGGCGAAAATTCCGGGAGCTGAGGCAGCGCATGCAGACGGAGGACGACGACATCCCGGTGAATAGCTCGCCACCGGATAGTCAGACCTCGTCGATCGAGGGCGTCTTTCCGACACCCTCGAAGACGTCTCATCCGTTCCGCATAATCGAGCACGACACAATGAGTCTGCAGAGCATGACGTCGCTGGGCCGCGTTGGACGAATCTTGGCTGGCTCGCAGGACGGCTCCTCACAGATCGTGCCGACGGGTGCACCACAACAGGCCGCAGCTTCCACTAGTGCGCAAGCCAAGGAGGCCCAGATGTCCGGCGTGCACAGTGCCTCCAGCAAAGACGAGGACACCGCGTCCGACAAGCTGTCCCAATCGTCGAGTATAATGACGTTATCAGGTGATGTGCTGCGCGAGTCCTCGCTCAATGGTCGTTCCGATCAGTCGTCTTCATCTCAGGGCGAGAAGACCTCGAGCCTTCAGGAGCCTGACGTCATCGCGAGCACTAAGGCTAACGGCAAGACGAGCGAGGCTCAGCTTAATAAAATGCCTGTCGCGCCGCCTCGACGCAAGAAGAAGTCGAAAGCTCAAACGCCAAATGATCTAGTTGTGAGCTCTTTCTGTTTTTCACTTGCTCTTATCAAGGTTTGATCGCTTTCTTATTGATTTATTTTTTCCTTACAGCCAATAAACAAAGAGGCTGTAATGTCAACGTCGTCGTTACCTAGTCCAGCTAGTACCATAGAATCTATAACTAGAGAATTCGAACATTCTCTTGACATCAGATCTGCCACAAAAGGACAATATGTTGTTAAACCACAGGTAAAAGTTTATCCTTAATATATTTTTTAATTTAACACGAATGAAAATAAACGTTTCGTAATAATTTATTGCAGGATGAAGATAAATCTAAAGCAGAAGGCCCTTCCTCAGAAGAACTTGAAAGAGTAGCAAAAATGAAGGCTGAGTTAATAAGTATAAATTCTAGTGATAAATCGAGTAGTCCATTAGGTTCAATATCCAGTAATAGTATAGGTCGTCATTCTTTGGGGCCTCAGTATAAGATCGCGGGTATAAATATACATGGCACCAAAGAAAGACGAAAGTCAGCTGGTGATCAGGATCTAGTAAAACAGTTGAACATGTTTGTGAGAACAAGAACTGACTCCGGCAAACGGCTTACGGACATGGTAATTTTATATAACTTTTACTTTATTTATTTTATTCGTACACAAATTCATTTTTAATATTTAATTGTTTCAGGAAATTCTTGAACAAGTGACGGTATTGAATCTGGACACAGGTGAGCGCGTACCCTTAAGCATAGCTGAAGACAAGCTGCCCCAGTGTATAAATCCATTATCGTTGCACATAATGCGATTGACATCCGAGTACATTAGTAACTCAAGTCTTGAAAAGGAAAAGGAGAGTGATGAGGAAAGTGTTGATAGTAAAATGTCAAGCATACCACCCGATGGTGAGGACGCAAACGTCGGCCGTGTACGCAAGCGAACTCAAAAGCTCCGGCGCTTTTTCGGTTCGACGGTTAAGAAAACGATGGATAAGGCTAAATCAATAGCTCAGGAAGTGTCACATGCACGTCACAAAGAGGACGTTGTTGACATTGTTGACGAAGTATGCAATTCATCTGTTTTATTTAACCATTTTTGTAAATAATGAAATTTAGAACGAGAAAATGCTTGTATGAAATATTTAAATGTTTGTTTAATTTCAGATGTATTCTGGGGAGCAACAGTGTATTAAATTGAAGGCATCGAATAGTCACAAAGGTCCGTACGAATTTTATTGTCTGCAACACGTGCAAGATTTGAGCGGCGAGCATGCTGGCCCAGTATGGTGTATGAAGTTTTCGGCTTGTGGACGATTGCTGGCGACTGCTGGCCAAGATCGAGTATTAAGGATTTGGGTACTGCGAGATGCCCACCATTATTTTCAGGAGATGCGTACTAAGTACAATGCAGAAAAGGTAAGCCCCACGCCCTCCCAGGAATCTCTTGTCTCCCAGCAGTCGCTTGAGGATCCTCATGCGATGGCTAGCGCCATGGGCGAAGCTGACAGCAGTAAAGGTCCATTCATGCCCAAGCCTTTCTGTACATACACTGGACACACTTCTGACCTGCTTGATGTGTCGTGGTCGAAAAACTACTTCGTACTTTCGTCCTCCATGGATAAGACGGTAAGGCGTTTGACTACCATTAATCATAAAGTTTTATTTAAAATGTAAATAATAATGCATAATTATTGCGTGATTACTTTAGGTCCGATTATGGCACATCTCCCGCAAAGAGTGCCTGTGTTGCTTTCAACACATTGATTTCGTTACAGCCATAGTCTTTCATCCAAAGGACGATCGATATTTTCTTTCGGGTTCGCTTGACGGCAAGCTCCGACTTTGGAACATACCAGATAAAAAAGTTGCTGTGTGGAATGAGGTGGACGGTCAAACAAAACTCATTACCGCAGCAAATTTTTGTCAGAACGGCAAATTCGCAGTTGTTGGCTCATACGATGGACGATGCATATTTTACAATACGGATCAGCTTAAATATCATACGCAAATTCACGTGCGCTCAACACGCGGCAAGAATTCCACGGGTCGCAAGATCAGTGGAATTGAACCCATGCCTGGCGAAGACAAGATTCTTGTTACGTCGAACGATAGTCGCATCAGGTATCGTTTTTGTAAAATTAATCAACGAAACAATTCAATGCGTTTCTTTTGTAATAACGTTACGATTGTTTTTGTAGGTTGTACGATTTGCGCGACTTGAATCTCTCGTGTAAGTACAAGGGCTACGTAAACGTGAGCAGTCAAATAAAGGCGAGCTTTAGCCCAGACGGTCAATATATTGTGAGCGGCTCGGAGAACCAATGCATCTACATCTGGAAAACCCACCACGATTATTCAAAATTCTCGAGCGTACGCCGTGATCGCAACGACTTTTGGGAAGGCATTAAGGCACACAATGCCGTTGTAACGTGTGCAGTATTTGCGCCTCACCCTGAGAGCATAATTCGACAGATTGAGGCGCGCGAACAGCAGCTCGAAGGCAGGATTGCCGATCAGGCGGCTAAGGAGCCTGACAGCGCAAGCACCGATGCTACACCACTCGATCCTGTCGTTGAACAGCGTACTAAGGGCTGCGGTGGTCAAGTCCTCGTAAGTGCTGACTTTAACGGTTGCATTAAGGTGTTCCTCAACAAGACCAAGCCGAAGCATAGTTCGCTACCAGCCTCGGCACTCGCCTGAGGCGATCTCCAGCTGTCTCGTCGTGGCGTCGGTGAAGCTTCTGCCCTTTGCCTCTTTCGGGGCAAAAGACGCACGCTCCTCGGGACAGATGGGATTCGAGCTCATTGGATCAGTGCTTTTTTAAGATTAAAAAAGTCGAGGAGTGATCACTGCTGAGATATATTGATTCTCGATTATTAAAGCTTTTTGTAAGTTATTAATGTTATCCTTTTTATCGTAAACATTATTGCTTTGAATGATCATTTAAAATTGTGAATGGTGATTTATTTTTTTTTACCGCAAATTACCGTTTATGCTTTTTGCTTTTATTATACAAGACAACTGTTCAATGGCGTTACTACATTGACAACAGTCGGAATACTTGAATAATTTCAAGAGGAAAAATTAGTATTTATTTAATTTTATTAAAAAAGTAAACACCCAACGTTAGTTAACTTCCATGCTTTTATCAATTTTTCTTGATAAATTGTACATTAAGTAATTTACAACCATTATTGTAAAAAGTAATGATTAAAATAATTATTCTGAAGCTTATAAAATTTTCTATGCTGTAAAAAACTCTGAGAATAGTTTGAAAATTAATATATCTATAAACATAGAATTGATTACTAAAATAATTTAAAATAATAAAAAAATATATTTTTCATATAAATTAAAAATCTAATTTTTTTTACATAATGTAAAAAGATACAGATTTGATTTTTTAAATTAAAGCTTAGTTCTAGTTTACATTGTATAAAAAATGTTTAAAAGTGTTTGAATTAAATTGAACCATATTATGAATTGTTTATGACAGAAAATGTTGCCTTTTTTACAAAGTAGTGTAGCAGAATTTAATTTAAATGAAAAGACCTTTAACTTTAACAAATTATAAATATTAGTCCGCATTTAAAATTAATGTTTTTTTAGATACTAAAACTGAGTTTCATTACTTGTTTTATCTAATTTGTCCTCTACTTCCCTTTACTACAAATATTAATTTATTTTTAGCATTTCAAAAATAAAACAATAATGATGCAGTCAATTTTCAAACACTTAGACCTTCTTAACTCCTTGTCAGCCAACAATTTCAATTTGTTTCTGTAAATTGTTTAGGTATCAAAATGCAAACTTTTTTCAGCAGCAAGGAGTTAATAGATGATTATACTTAATAATTCAGTAAATGATTTTTATGAAAGTATCTGAAAAAAAAATATTTGGAAAATTTTGTAAATAAAACTAAAATTTAGAGGGGTTGGTAGATATTGGGAGATGACATGAATATTTCTTAAAAATCGAAGCCTTTTAATATAGCCGATATTTGCATTAAAGTTTCACGTATATTTGCGTGATAAACATTAATTTAGAATAATTAACCAGCAGAGCGTTAGAATAATAATGAAAATAATATAGTGATACAAATTTCTTTATATCAGACAATAAATTACCCTCTTTTTCAAAACACAAAGACTTTTATCAAGACTAGGGGGGAGGGGGGATACCGTACCCCCCTACTTGCTTCGCTCGCCAACCCCCTCTCCTATGTACAAAGATTTGAATTGAAATACAACATTAAGTTTTAAATGTTTTATACTTTTTAATCAGGAATCGGCAAGCATTTAGAAATGTATGTTTTACTTACCCACACATATTTTCCTTCCTACCTACCGACAAGCCTACCTAGTCTTACAAAAATTTGGAAACCATAATACGAAAATTTGCTGTATTAGAAGAAATTTGATTACAAATCCTCATGTCATTTCCTAATTTATTAAATATTTCATAAAGAATTTAATTTTTTCGTAAAGTATTATATTATTTCATCACTATATACAGTGAGTTTATTGAATATTTTATAATTTGATAAAATATTCCATTAAATACTTTTGAGCATTTACGCAGTAAGCAAAGAATTTTATAGATGTTAAATAACTATTGAAAATTTTTATTAGTTTTTAGAAGTTGATTGTAAATTTCAGAAAATTTCATAAAATCCTCTTACTGAAAGATAAAAAGAACTGAAAATGACTTAAAAAATCAATTATTTTCATCGTGATAAATCATGAGAAACACATGAATTTATCTACATTTAAGAAAGCATAGAAATTAGTTGGACTCTACTTGTTGAGAATTATAAAGACGTGGTTTTAATATATGCTTTTACGGTAAATGCATATAAAAGGAGAAAACTTATTTCAGTAGATAATTAACAATTGTTGCTATGAATATACAAAAAAGAAAAAAAACAATTTTATAAGGTACAGAGCACTTACTCTTTCGAATAGCAGTGGTTGATTGAAAAAACGGTTAAGCGATAAAACGAAAAATGAAAATTTTTAAAAAAGTATTCGAGAGAAAGAATTATAAATTCGACCTCAACTATGATATGATACGGATACACATTTAAACATAAACGTATATATGTAAATAAGTAAAAAATTAACAGAATATATAAACGCTAAAGAAAAGTATAAAGAAATGAAGAAAAAAAACAAAGAAAAATTATGAATCGACAAAAAAAATCGTTGTAATTTTAAGATTGTAAATATAAGTATTGACGGTAAATACGAGCGAGCGTATTGCTTTAGTGGGTTCGTAAAATTTTGCCATTATTTGGCTGTGTTGAGCACAAAGTAATAAATTGTTTGTCACTTCTCGTTTGTAGTTTAAATAAAGCCTCTTTACGGGCGCATGTAACAAAGCCACGCTATTTAATTTCACGACGCCGCTTTTCTTTACAATTTCACGACTATATGTACACTGAGTTGTTCCGTACGACGATGCGTGTGTTATATTATATATACATTATCATTGAGAAATGAGCCGTTTTTATTGTTACAGGCCTTGCGTTACGACGTTGCCTTTTGTTTTCAACCCCTCCCTTACTTTTTTAAGACACGCGCGAGACGATGTATTATGAAAAATGAATTAATTGTAAAAACAAATGATGAACAAGCGCTATGTGAATTTGTTGTAAGAAAGCGAGAAAGAGAGATAAAGAGAGAAAGGTGGAAAGAGTGTTGGGGCGAATCGACTCACTCGTTCGCTAAGTATTATAAATAAAAGAACGATGTATACTTTTACCACGTCGTCTATTCATTCGGCCCATCTGCTCGAGCCCCGAGCAATGAATATCCCTTTTAGAAAGTAAGAGAGCAGCTACTTTGGCCAGTCCTACCCGTGTGTATACTATAAACAGTATGAGCGGAGAGTTCAGCCCTGCCGCCGAGCTCGGCTCCTTCATAAATCATCCCGAGCGCGTTTCCATGCTGTTTACATTGCTCGCGCGCCGCTGATTGCGATCTATCGATATATGCTCCAATAGCTCGATCAGTTTCTCCACCGACAGCCGCTATATCGCTTAGACGCCGCGCGGCTTGGGAAGCCCGGCCGAAGCTATGCACAACTATTCACCGCTGTTTTACGTATTCACGCGGCTTGAGCTACTACTGCCAGCCCGCGCTGGATTTGTGTTATCGAAAGCCGAGGGACGGAACCTCGTATTTTTGGCGTTTATTATTCATCACACCCCGTCACTTCTTTTTTCATTTTTACGCTTATGTTTATTTACAGGCTCGTTCGACTTGATAGCTCTTCCCGTCGATTAGAATGGTAAACAGTGAGATGTACTTCTTTTCATTATCATTAAACGTCTTTATCGCAGCCGCGATCGTAAATTGAGAATACTTGAATCGGAGTCTCCTGTTGTCTCGCCTACTTATTCCTGCGTCTGGCCGGACACGGCTGTTTCCACTTGGACAATAAACCTCAAATCGGCAATAAGCAGTCGAAAGCATCGAAAAGCCTCGTCCAGCGAATTAACGCGCTTTGAATGCTTAAGCAGTTTCGCCGTCGGATGTTTTTTCTCCTGATCAACACTGTATAAGAAGAATAGAGAAACAAAGAGCATTTACGATTATTAAAATTGTTTGGAAGTTACTTTGGCCTGAATATTGATTTATTATTTTTTTTTTTTTTTTTTGAAAAAGATCGCCTACTCATGTCACGTTGCCGTGTAATAACCCACTGCGGAGAATTCACTTTCCAGCCGCTCGCGCGTTGCCTATACAACGTTGCGTCGGCACTTAAAACACATGCACGCTCTACGTGATCGTGCCAGCATACATATATATAATCGTCTTATAAGGTACAAGTTCGAGTTTGCCGTAGTCGGACAATAGTCCCGGAGAGTGATTGTCTGCGCCTTGCCCCCGCCCCCTGCCCCTTTCGTCGTCGGCTTCCGGAGAAGCCTTTCTCTCTCTCTCCGTCTTGAGGCACACGGGAATCCTCGCGTTCTCGCGGTCGCTCGGTCAGTCGGTCGAGCCGGCGGCGTTCTCCATTTTCGCGAGCATAGCTCTCCGCATTTTGCGCTTACTTATATATCTGTACAGCTACACGTACGTGGATTCTGCTTGAGGCGTTATATGTGTAACGCGTCTCTCTCGCTCTCTCTCGGTCTGTCTTTCTCCTTGGTTACCCGCATAAATGCATACGTTAAACGGATACGTATATACATTCGTTGCTGGCACACGCAGCGGGGGCTTATATGCTGATGGTAAATCCCTCTGGGACACACATGCGCGCGGCAAGCTTGGACTTCCGAGCCGTGGAAAAATTCAACGCTTTGCTGGCTAAGCGTTGCGAGCGTTATGATACGTCTATTTGCGGATAAGACACATATAGACGATATAGACGCGAAAAGACTGCACAGAGGAAAAGCGTAATGGTGTAATTTGTGACGGATCGAGAGAGACATTTTGCAGGTGTTTAGATCGTTGACCCTACGAAGAGAGATACTTGCAAGGGAATAACACGCAAGTCGCGCTTGAGATAGCCGCGGCGATTAGCAGAGGGTACAGAGGATAGGTGGTTATATCGAAAGTCTATCGACTAGCAGGAGCCTGGGCTTCGACGTGTAGACTTGCGTGTGCGGAACGCGCGCGAGGTAGTAGTATCGTGTACATCCGAGCGCTGTTGTGTAGGGAGAATCGATGGAACACGCGAGGCGGGGCTGTGCGGCCGACAGTTACACCATTCCCGCGCCTACTCTCTTTTCGCTCTTTTGACTGGGCTTGATTGATGACTCGAGCCGAATTAATGATAGACACATGTATCGTTTACCCGACCCGCTAATACGCCTAGAGCTCCGACAGTTGTAACGTATACACGCGCACAGTGGGAGAACACACAATGCCGCGTCTACACTCTTATTACTATAATATACAAAGGCATATCGATGAATCATTTCTTTTTAATTCGCTTCTATCGGGCTCTGCGGTATATAATGCTCGTAATCGATATTGATTTTCATAGAGAATTTTATTGGTTTACAGTTACGCGACGAAGCGCCGATTCTTTTAAGCAGCGAGGCGTTCATTAAATGAAAATGAAAAAAAGAAAATCTGAAATCCGGTAAGAGAGAACAAAGCAAACTGCTCAAAGTAGGCCGCGTGCACTTGTAGATCCGAGAAACTATCCAAAAAGCTGTGGCAAAAGTTAAGTCGAACGCGTTTGTAATTCTCGGCTGAAGCCGCTAGCATTCGACAGTTTGACTAGTCCGTGTGCAAAAGCATCAGCGAGGTATTCGCACCTGCAACTCCAGGGAGAGCTGGACCCCAGCTCGACTGTGGACAGCTATACACATATATATATATATCGGGCCGATTTTTACCACGGAAAACGGTATATCTTTGCTTGAGAGAGGAGGACACGCGTGGAGGAGGTCCTTGGCCCCGTGTCCTCCTCCGTCTCTCTTTTGCACGCACACAGCGCGAAAGTAAACTCAAAAAGTTTGAGAGATATCAAGCGACGGAGGGGAAAGAGGAGCAGGAGAAGGAAAAGGGAAGGGAGGCATAGCGCGAGGAAAATGAGCACGAGAGTGCGAGTGAGTGTGAGAACGAGACCTTTGTTTGAGCATCAGCGAGAAAGAGAGAAGGGTATATGGAGGCGGGAAGGGGGGGGGATGGGCCCGAGGGGGCGAGCTCTCTCACTCGGCGTGTCTACGTATATCCAGGAAGGATAATTACATTTGCATGGGAAGATCGAACGCGGCTCTCGCGAGATATCGCGCTATTTGCGCCTCCGCAAAAATGTCCATCTATAGCGCGGGCTTAAACTAACCAGTGGGCCAAGCGAGATCGCTACTACGATAGCCGTTATTTTATTCGTGATCCTTTCAGCCTCAGCCCCTGTAATTGTCCTTTAAAAGCCACTCTCTTCTCTCTCCCTCTCTCCGCGAGACACGTGTTTTTGCCGATGTAACAGCTATTTGGCTTAAGCTTCGCAGGCTCGTCGTCACATAAGATGCATCCTACAAACTCGGCTGCTGGAAAAACTCGGCCAAGTCGGGGGCACATTTGTTACAAAGTTTCACGATGGACGCGGAATTTTCGCCGGCGAATGTGAATATCAGCGAGAATAATCCGAAGCGAGAACGCGGCGCGTCTTTAAATTAGACCGAAAGAGAATTGGAAATTTAAATTAACGCACATCCACGCGGCGGGGTCGGGTCATACTTGGGAGGGCGCCCGGCCAGACACTACCCTCCCCTCCCCCTCTGCGAATCTTCAACGAGTTTTCCCAAGCATTAATTTCGTCCGCGAGCTAGACTCATTACAAGTGCTAAGGTGGCAAGGGGCTATAGAAGGAGGTTCGCATAGGGGGCGAAAGACGACGACGAGGACGACGCGAGACGAGGGTTGCGCGGGCGAACGACGGGGGGCGGGGGAAACCACTTTTAAAGTTGCCGGGGAAAAGGCGCGCCTAAGTAATGAAAACTCAAGTATTTATACGTGCTCTTCGCGTGCTCGTGGTCTATTCATTAACACCTCGGTCCATTGTGCCCTGCCTCGCCCCCCCCCCCAACGTTCTCCTTCGGGACTTTCATTTATTCGGTGAGCCTGAATTATTCGACCGGCTTGGATTCTAAATCTTATTCTACTGCAATTGTTAGCTTAATGCGACATATATATCTATTTGTTTATTTTTATTACGCTATTTCTCAACATTAGCCTCATGAACTTACTTTTTTCCCACTTAAATTATATTCTTGTTTTGTTTTGCTGTACAGCCTATAAACCAAGCCCTGCTGTAGACTAAGAAAATTCTAACGTTCGGTTTTCAATTGAAGGATATAAGCGGAGATGGTGGGGGGAGAAGAGGAGGCTGCTCGACAGCGAGACGCGTTGACCTCCGATCGGCTATACAGAGAGACGACGGGGGAGTAGAGGGGAGAGGTGGCGAAATGAGAGCAGCAGTGCGCGGTCCGGCGGTGGCTTGTCACATCCATACGCACTGCTAGGGGCAGCTGAATTTCCGGCGGAAGCGTCTCTTTCTCCAGCGGCCAAAACCGCGCGCAGCCTCTCTCTCTTTGCTGTCCCGCTTCCATCTCCGGTATATCGGCGGAAACTCGGGAAAATAACGACGAGATGGGGGTAGGGGCGAGTGTGCCGAGAGCCGTGAGCGCCGGAGGCTCTCTTTGCCGCGATTATATGCGAAAAGCGCGATTACATTAAATTTACAGTATAAGGAAACGCGAGGACCGCGCTGAGTTTGTAGCATTTGGAATTTAAAGTGGCCCCCCGCTCGAGGCAGAGAGCGTGGCCCGGCGGAGCTTCTCTCCTGCGCTCCCTTCCTCCGCGCAGTAGCACCGATGGAATTTCGGGGGCGCGATTAGTATCTTCGGTCACGATGACGGATTCCCGCGGCTAATTCTGCATATATCCGCTCGAAAGAGAGAGCCGGCAAGATGCGCTACTACTTGCCGGATAATATATCTCTGGGGCTTCCCGCCAAACGCTAGCGGGCGAGAGTTTTAGAGGAGGAGCTCTCGCGCGGGCTAACGGTACAGCCGGGCGCCCGCAATTAGCGCGCCAGCCGGAATTTTCTTTTCGCAAATATCGCCCGTCCACTTTGAGGAATAATAATGAGCTTGCCCCCGCCGCGTCTTTCCTCTCTCATTGGGGCAAAAAAGAAAAATCGAAAAACTCCCGACACACCCCCCCCCCCTGCTCGCCGCGACTTTTCCACGCGCAGGAAGTTTGCAAGACTCGTTACGAGAGTTGGCAGTCGCGCGGTGTATACTCTCTCTTTCTCTTTTTCTCTCTCTTCGATGCGCTGATGGTTTTTCTCGTTAAATGTTGCGCGAATTTCTTTTTTTTAGGGAAAGGAAGGTCGAAAACTTGGTTGAACCTAATGTGGGTGGATGGATGGATATACGACGCGATGGGAGTAGGGGGACGAGCTGCAATAGTTGATCGGGCGATAAGGCACGCTTTGTTTATAAATTTTATTTTATTTATACCCGAAGCTTATATGGGAAAGGACTTGTTCGAGGCAGTTGTCTAAAGCTTATTTGTTGTAGAAATTCGAGAGCAAAGTATGTTACGGCGAAGCTCTGCAACAATTGCGCGCTTTACAACAAACGCCTCGGCAAAGATAGTTAAAAACAAAGGAAAAAGCTTTGCCAGGGCTCAGTCCGAAATATTTCACGTGACTTTTCCGTCGAAAAAAATCTTGACAACGAACCGAATTATCCTTTCAAGCTGAAGCGGAATTTTTTTTTTAATTACTTCCCTCGCATTTTCACTGGTCGCGAGCAGCAAACGCTCTGGCGGCAACAAAAAAACGCAAAAACAAAAACAAAAACAAAAGGTAGAGAACATCGTCCTAACGGTCCGAAACAATAATCTCGAGCGTCGTAAATCTAAAAAAGTCAGGAGCAAACAATTCCCCAAAAGCATGCGACAACGAGAGATAAAAAAGCACCGGGGCAAACTTACCCACACAGGTAGCACACGTGTGCAGAGGCGTGTACACACAAGCGTATTATCCAGGCCGGGTGCAAAAAAGAGGCCAGAGCTGCACACACATAGATTGCAGGAAAAATTCTCGAGGAGCAGGGGGGAGCCTCTCAGGGAGAAGCATCGATTGGCGCAACTGAAATTATCGCCTCGCGTGAAAAGTAGGAACAGTGTCTACATTAGGTACGTTCACCTCGCCTCCCTCTCCTCCCGTCTGTAGGTTTACACACGCTTTCTCAGTCGCGCGCGCGCTCGTGTGCACCACAGCACGTCAATATTATATATACAAGCGTTGATGGACCGCGGCTCTCGAGACTATTACTACCGTCGTCCGTCACCACCTCGTTTTCGCGCTACTTCCTCGGCTCTGTGCTTAGCGCGTTATCTATAATTTTTTCCAAGCTTTAATCATTATTTTATTGAGCCGTTTACGGCGCTGCGCGCACAAGCCTTTCATTAAGCCATTCGAAAGTCCGATTTTTTTTGTGCGTTGGTAAAAAGTTGATGAATGTCAAGGCAATTCTACGAATCGTCGAAAATTCATGCTTTTTTCATTGTTTTTAATAAAGCGCTTTTAAATATTTTTACATGCATATAGAAGTGAAATGTATACATGCAAGGATGTGTAATCGCAAGTAACGAGAATGATCGTTGTTTTGAAAACGCACACATATATATAGCAGATTAAATTCCATGGGATAATTGAGAATTCAGCGCAGGCTCAGTCGGAGGGTTTCTCATCATAAACCGAGGATTAATGAAACGTTTACGCGCCGACAATGCGGCATGAGCGAAGGCAATCGGAGACAAAAGGAAAATGGACAAAACTCGGATGGAGTTTGTTTGAAAAGGGTATATACTGGCAGATGGAGCTGGTGAACGGTGGAAAGGGGGAAGGGGCGGGGGGAGATGCGCGACAGGAGTAGAAAGACGGATGACCGGCGAGAGCGAGCGCGGCTCTCTAAGGCTATAGAGTATACGGGAGAGGGGCGGAGCGCAAGGGAGGCGGACGGGAGGGCAAAGTGTGTACGGCGCGAGAATGTAGAATGCCGTAGCAGTCACGGGCAAAACGTGCCACCGTTAAGCGATGAAGACTGCGCGCCTCTTTTACTCCCGGCAACTCCATCCTCCCCTGGAAATTGACTCGATCTCGCGCTATACCCTCTCTCTCCTCGTCGTTTTAAGGAAATCCCATCACTTCCCTTGCCTCCCCTCCCTGCACTTGTGCTTTTCGCCATGATTAGACAAAGACAAGAGCAAAGTATAAAAAGCGTTTATATGCCTCGCTAATGCTTTTCAAATTATACATCCAAGTGCAGGTGTGCGCATCGCGCAGCTAATTAAACGATAAGACGATGTAATTCGGTTAGTGTTTGCTACGCCGGCGCGATTATCTTGACGCTTATATAAGGCTTTGGGCGAAACGAGGCATCTGCGCGCACATACACGCCAGCCGGAGATACATCGAAAGGCTTAATTATCATGCTAAGTGCTGGGATGCGCACGTGCCTACGCGTTTCCATGGATGCTGGATATAGAAGCCGGTAATAGCCTGGCTTCGGCAGAGCCTCTGTTTACTGCATAATACTCACACTCCATTTTATTGAAATTTTCATAACTATATAGTAATATCGTCATGAAAACGCGATTCTGATAGCAATATTGATTATCCGAGTTTGTTTACACGCCAGTCCACCAGAATGATTCCGGCGTGGAATGAGCTTCGGGAATATTTTGCACGAGCGACCGTTGGCCGGGGACTTTTGGGAAAACTTGAAATGCGCGAAAGTCATCAATTTTGGAGAGAAGCGGGAGGGAGAAGGGAGTGTGTCCCCAGGAAGGCGCATAGCTTACTTTCGCGTTAGCCGGGAAAATCAGGGGAGACACTTGGAAAATACTCGGTTCCACTTCTCGCCTCCCCTCCCCCTTCCCGCTCTCCCCTCGGAGACGGTATTCGCGAGAGACTCTCGCGGTTCCTTCATAATTCAGCACGGCTGAACTGCCGAGAAAATAAAGTATTGCTAGAACTTTAATAATGTTCGATCGACGACATTGTATACCGTAAGGTTGAAGTTGCTTTAATAAGATCGTGAGATATACCGCGCATTTTTATTGAGCGTGCGAATTGAAGAAAGCGACCCGGTAAGAATAATATTTCGATTTTTTTTCCATTAAATAGATGTGCAACTTTGGGAAAATGTAAACGGGAGGGATGAGCTTTTATTCAACATGTACTATCAAGAAAAGCTCGACGTGTCGTCTCGCTTGTGGAGCGGCCAGAGTAAAGCGGGCCATCGAGGGGGGGGGGGGGGTGGGGCCTGCCCGTAGGAGGCTCTCGGCTGTTCTGTGCCCTGCAGCGGGCGCAGTAGCAGGTAGCAGTAGGAGAGGAAGCTGTCAAGTAGGGAGTCCCCCGGTCGGATCGGCTCCGCGCGCGAGACCCATATAACTGTACAGCGTCGGCGGCGGCTGCGGCGGCGGCAGCTCATCTCTCGGCGCGTGTGCGTGCGTGTCACTGTCTGGGTCAGGGGGCGGTGCGCAGACAGGTGGATCCGCCGGGGAAAAAAGCGCGGCGGCGGCGGCGGTGGCCAGCAGCCGAGAGCCTGCTGTATATACGGAAAGAGAGAAGAGAGCAGGAGGAGGAGGAGGAGGAGGCCGCGCGTGGAGGTAGAGCGGTGCGCGCGGATAAGGAGAGAGCGGCCCCGAGAGCGGTCTCGAGAGCGCGCGCGGAGCCACCGGCGAACCGCGGGCTCGTTCAATCGCGACCGAGACGCCGATCGCGAGCGAGCCGGCTCCTACCGCTCGATTCAGCCTCCGAAGCTCCGCTCCTTATCTGCGCCTCTCATCTCTCCCTCTTTCCCCGAGAGCACTGCCGCTGCCCGATGACCAGCTGATATCCACCGGCGCTCCTCCTTATTGTGCGACACCTCGCGAGCCCGAGCGCTCAGCTGAGAGAGAGAGAGAGAGAGAGCCCGAGATTCTCTTGAGATTGAAATCGGTAGTGCCGGATCGATGGGATATTGACCGGATGATGACGGATAGCCTTGGCAAGTGAGCGAGAGAAGAGTCAGCAGCAGCAGCAGCAGCAGGGCTTGCCGATCGATAGGACGAGTGCGAGACGGAGAGCGAGGACGCTGGATTTGTTGGACGCTCGAGCCGGAGAGCTTGTATACACAGTCCTAGGCTGCCGGCATCACGTGGGCCGCGCGCCAACGCGCACCGGCTGCCACCTAGGCAAGACCCCCGCGACCGGCTGCCCAGCAGGTACGTCCACGACTATTTTTACATCTATTTTTATCGATTTTCTCTCTGCTTTGCCTTTTTCCCCAATTTTTTTTTATTTCTATCCCTATACACCCGATTGATTTTTTCCTCGGCGGCAACTCGCCGAGTTTGTTCGGCAGGACATTTTTGAGAGTGTGGCTGTGCGTTGTGTTTGCCATCGCCGACAAAGCGTTCGCCACTACTGGCGCGAAATTTTAATCTTATTTTTCATCGGCAATGCATTGCATTTTTTTCATTTTACTTTTTCCAGGCGTATTTTTTAAACGAATAAACCATCGTCTTTGTGTGTCTGTGTGGGTATGTTTTTTTATCTAATCTGGTTTTTTCTTTTCTTTTTTTTTGGGCGGAAAAAAATAGATTAGCAGCTTCAATTTTCTTTTTGTAGTATTTTTTCGGAGGCTGGCTTAAAGCTACCTCGATGTTTTGATAACGTTTATGGAATAAATTGACTTTAGGAGAGAACATAAAAATAGTAGCACGAGAGTTACTCACTTAAATATCACGACTACAAAAAATTTTTGGATGAACGGTATTTCAAATACGAAAATTAATAAAGTCCAAAGCAATTATCGACTCTTTAAAAGAAAATACTAACCACATGTTAATAAAAAATAATCTGTTGTATACAAATTTAATAGGGTAGTCAACCAAAAGGAATGACCTTTTATAATCGTCAATGACTGTAGTCGCGCGTTTAGCAGTCATTCAGCATTCAATGTAAAGGCTAATCACTCGGCTTCAAGCCAGTAACACCATACAATATCACTTAGGTAAAATTGTCGCATCAATCACACTCTTACATTATATTATTCCCGAGGAAAATCCAGAAAGTTCAAGAGGTGTTCATTAATCAGCCAGCCCGCGAGCATTTAGCTTAATTTAATAAATCCCATTGTACAATTGCGAAATTCAAGCGTATTTGCCGCTGCGTTCATAAAGCCTCCTCCTCTGGCTGTCCCTGTTCGCGCACCCGCAGCCGTATAATCTCCATTTACGCCGCTATGATTTATTGTTGTAAGTATGTCGAGCCGCATAGATCTGTGCTAAATCGATTTCTAATCTAGGCCATTAATCAGATCCCCCCCCCCCTCCTCTTCGCTCACCCCACCCGCGAAGTTATTAATCGCTACATACCGTTACAAAATTTGTCCAATTTCGGCAGGTTCTAATTTGGCATACTTTTTTCGTTCCTCCTACCTCGCTGAGCGTTACCGACCTCCTATACCTTCACGATCTCCTTTGCCTTCAATTATCGGAATTGCCATCTCGTAAGTTTTTGCTGACGCCGCGCGCGCGCGCGTACCGGAATGCCGTTCGACTGCAAGGCTATTAATTTTTAAGAGTCATACACCTCTCTACGGCCATATTTTCAACGCGTTTTATACGCCGCGGCTAAATATCGGCACACGCCGCGGATAATGAGGACACGAATGTTTTGTCAATCTACTGCCGGATGATACGTTTAAACGTCTCGGTGTAATAGCTTAGAAATTATCGTTAAATGCGCCTAATGAATTGCTCGTTATTCTATTACAATTAAAAGAAACCTAATATGAATTTTATATTCTGTTTTAAAGTTCATTAAAATTAAACGTCAAACCCTTTGAAAGTGTCTTCCATCGACCTTCAAGAGCAACAAACATCGTTTATACATGAGACTAAAATCGCTCTGGGGCTTATCAGTCCCGTCCGAGACTTGTGAGCCATGAGAAAGAGAAAATGACGTTCGCTTAACGTTTTGCAAAGGCTGATCTGAATTCGAGCGTGCGGTCCGCACGTGGCAGAGCTCGGATTACAGTCGCTCGTAAATAGCGGCGCGTGCGCGCGCATACGCATCGGGGGAAAATCATCCGCGCCAAACGCGGCTCGATCATCCTTTACCTTTCCCGTGGTGTTTCAACGAGGTCTTATAAGGGCCAGCGCTGCGAGTTCTACCGTGTGCTCACTCGAGATATTCATACATGGGCCCCGCAGTAGCCGTGCGAAAACGGAAGTTTTGAGTTATGTAAGCGTCAGCTGATCGGAGAATTCGGAATCGATTGTTTGCTCATCGGGATGCTTCTCGTTTGAAATTACAGCCCGATTGTCTGCTCAGCTCTGCATCCCTGGGCTTTGTTACCTCGGCTTAATCATTTAATGCGCCGTCTGGCGTTTCTTTTTCCTCCTCAATGCTCTGCTCATTTGTGTAAAACGCTTTAACGAGTGGCCCTTGTTTCGGTCGGCTTGCTTTTCGGGATTTGGCTGGCTGCTGTTTGGCATGTTGGGACAAAAGGAATTAAAAAGCGACTCGTTAGAGAACAAATAGGGAAAGACGCGGGGGATATAACGTTAAGGTCCGAGAAAAAGTGTGCGGATTTATGGAAACAAATACGCGCGTGGCTCGTTTACGCGGCTTTGCCTTAAACGCGCAAGGAAGCAACGACAACCCGATCTCCAGTGGTCACATAAAGAAGGCGTTCGCGTTCGCTTACGATGAGAAGAAAAAAAACGATGCGATCTTGTAGCATAGCCAACCGAATAGATTTCGCTTCCTTCCGATATCTGCTCTTTTTCTGCGCCTCTCCCCGGTCACATATAGGAAAATGCAGCTCACGTCGATCGCCACAGCGTTCGCTACAACCCGAGCGGACTGTTTTTTTGTTGTTGTTGTACCGCGCGCTGAAAAAGGTATAGGCACACGCGCTTCGAGAGTGGAATAAAAAAAGGCAATAAAAAAGAGAGATACGTCGCCGGTGGTGCGAGAAAAAAAGAGGACTGTGGGAAACGGGTTGCGCGGCCACGCCTTCGTCGCCGACAATCGGCCGATGGACCGTTACGCATCATTCGGTGGAACCGATCTCCCCCCTCCTTTCCATTGCCGGTTTCTTTACCGATCAATGACTCCCGAAATTCAACGGTGTATTCTTCCCGCTCTTGTAGGTTTATCATGTGTGGATCGAGGGAGGGGGGCTTGCATAACACGGTCTCTCGGACAAAAGTGGGCCAATCGGCCGGTTCCTCGGGCTAATGGCCGCCCGTTGGAAATTACGAATGATTATGTGGATTCACCGGGTTACTTTGCATACTGACAACGTTGCGGTATTGATGAATTATCGGACGGCATTCTTTCGAGCCTGGACATTTCAAATAACTCGTAGTCTGGCGTTATTATTTAACAGGAGATTAGAAAAATTAATAAAACAAATACTCATCCCGTATATTTCGTATATTGAAACAAGCACGATTACGAAAGCAATTCCATGTTTATTCAACAGAGTAGATCGATCGACAAGCCGTTTGAAAGCTTGTTATGCCGCATTCTATTTATGTCAATACAAACGTCCTCTTAATCAATTCATTTAACACGCTCATGCATAGCTTTAAATTGCAATCTCGTGATTACCGATTTTATCAATCCATTCCATCAAAACTTGAGAATCTTAGAACGCACGATTCCTCCGTCGCAACATAAAAATGACCAAACAATAAGTTGACATGATAAATCGATGGCAGTCCGGCAAGACAATCGGCAAAAGCTCGAAATCGTCGAAGCGTACATCGTCGCGCAGGATTATAAATGCCCCCCAGCACTGGTCTATAGATCCTCGCATTATCGTGCGGCGGTTAAGCCATGCCTGGGTAATGATTCAAAATCGCGTGTGTATCGTCCCTGCGCGTCCTCCTCTCTCAATAATGCGCTTGGGCGCACGACGAGGTACTACTCTCTCTTGGCGCGTGTAACCGGGTAACAAATCGGGTTAGAGCTAGCATCAGCAGCAGGCTCATGCGGAGGAGGACCTTTCACCCGCGCGCATACATATCCTCGGGGGCCATTGTCAAGGCAGCCGCGGCACGAAAATGCGGACGAGCACGCGATTGGAATTCGGAACGTCTTCTCTCTCTCTCTCTCTCTCTCTCTCTCTCTCTCTCTCTCTCTCTCTTCCTCCTTTCCTCGGCAGAAGGACGCGCGCGCGCGCTTACTCGCGCCGATGATCAAACGGCGCGACTTGTTTCGCGGAAACTAGGAAAGCCGCTGGCCCCCATGAGCCTCTGGCTCCGGCGTTCCACTTCGAGCGAGCCACCTACAGCCGATATGTGCTAAGCTAGTCCATGCTAATGCCGCCCTCCCTCTCCTTCCCTCACCCTATTTCATCCTCACCCCTGGCCGATCTATGCCACAGTGCTAAAATTCGTCCATGCACGAGTTTTTCTCTCCCCCTCTTCCAGGCCTCTCTCACTCTCTTTCTCCGTAGAAGGTCTCGATATCACGATTTCGGATGCGGGCACGCCAAATACGCGTGAGTCGAATAATTCAGCATGCGATACATCTATGCGGCATTTTTCCACGGAAGGGATATATCTTTTTGGTTTAAGGTGTTGCCGAGGGAGGGAGAATGTTTACGTCTTGCAGATGATGACGAAATGATAAGAATTCGTTCTAGAATAGGTTATTTCTTTAATTCATACTGCGTATGTATGTGTGCCAGAGAATGAGATTTCAACGTGGAAGGGGAGAGAGGGAGAATGAGGTGTGTGGCATGAACTTTCCAATTGGTTTGGGTATCGCATAAGAATTCATATTATGTATTGTATATATGTTAAATAAGACATTATACTGCAGGCCGATACTTATGAATGATTGAGCATTGTTTTTCAGATATTGGATCTTTAAATCGATTCACCGTGGACGACGACGCGGAATGCGGTTAGTTGTCCTTATGTTAACGTGTCTCCTCTTCCAGGGGGTAAGTTCAATGCACATTTACGATATAAGCTTAATATTCGGTAAAATTTATCTATTGACGCTCGAGTTTTTATCCAGAAAATAAAGTCTTTTTTCTCGACTTCTCTATTGGAAAATCACTTTCACTCAAGTGTAGCACATAGCCCGTGTATGGTTTATAAATGAGCCTGGCAATCATGAAATTCTCGAGTTCTAAAAATAAAAGTAATAAATCGAAAAGAGAAGAGAAGAAAAGAGGCAAGAACTAAGCCAGAGAGTGGCATAGAGCAGAAACCGCTTCGTCCTCCACCTACAAACCCCGATGTCCCGAAACGACGGGGGCGCGGACTCGCGGGCACACAGCCGCCGGGCAATCAGAAGCCGCACAAAGCAGCCGAGTAGGAGGGCGAAGGAAAAAAAGCACAAGGGGGAAAAAACAGCGTCATGTCGGCAAGGAGGAGGAGAGGATGGTCGCCGCGCGGGGCCGGAAGCTCAGCCGCCGGCCGGCATTCCGCGCGTCTCTTTCAGAGCCGGCCGGGCGCGGCTTTTCCCCGAAGTAGCAGCAACAGTAGGCGATACGTGCTGCTGCGGCTGTACGTACAGCAGCAGATACGCGCTCCGGGTTTTCGAGAGCCAGCTTCTGCACAGCGCGAGCAAAAACACGAGAGAAAGAGAGAGAGAGAGAGAGAGAGAGAAAGAAGAGTCGTAGATGCGAATGGGGAACGGACGTCGGGTGCGCGCTTACGGCGAAACTTACGGTCGCCCCGGCGACGACGGCTGCTACTATTGCGTCACGCGCTGCTCCAGCAGCCGGCTGACCCGCCGCTACACACCGCGCCGCGTAAAGTGGATAACGGTGAGGCCGCTACGACGCAGGGTCAATCGGCCAGCCGTATTTCCCCCTCCCCGCCTACTCCTTCCTTCGTCTTCTCCTTCTTCGCCTCTATTCAACATGACGCTTTCTCTCTCTCTCTCTCTCTCTCTCTTTTACTCGGCGCGTTATTACCTCCACGTGTGCTCTCGCGGAAGGAAAGTGTGCGCTCGGCGCGCTCTGTCATTTGTCTACCTATTGTCGAGCTTTTTATGCCGTTCTCCCCGTTTCGCCTTTTAACCTTCTTTACTGGCCATTCCGATTAAGATGTGCTTTTTTTCTCCAGACATGTTCGACGTCCCATGATTTATTGGCTAAATAACTTTGGCAAAGTTTCTTTTTTGCTACTCTCTGTCTCTCTCTCTCTCTCTCTCTCTCTCTCTCACGCGCGCGCTCGCACGCCTGGTAATCGTTAATTTGCAGGTGCGATTTATCGGTTAACGAGGCCGCCATTCTCGGCGTTTTTATTTCCAGAGGCTATTTTTAATACCCGTTACAAATTTCGTCGTTTTTTTTGGAACGCAAAATTGGGTAGTACAAAATTTTGACCGGCAAATTTCGGGATTCCATGCGGTACTTGTGATTTTGCAAGTGGAAATTTTTAATTTGACATGACCGAAACGAAAATCACCCCGCCTCGCTTATGCATGACGAGCAAAATTAATAAAAAAAAAAAAAGATGAAGCTACATGTTCGGTACTTTAAAAGCCTTATTTATTTGTCCGGCTCTTAAATCACTCGGTAATCGCCGCGATGTTTTTCGTTATACAGTTAAAAATATTGGTGGGCGTAGGAAGAAGACGAAGGAGAAGAAGAAGAATGATTGAGGGACGGGGGTATGGGTTGGGGTAGGGTGGTGTCCGAGATCGCGAGAAAACCGGATTCCCCGACGCGTAACAGTTTTAACGCCGATCAAACTTTTTGCCCGCATAATGAATTCGACTTTGCTCGGCGCGCTGAAATTATCTTAACGACCCCCGCGGCCGGGCCTCCTCACCTCTCGCTCTCTTTGCCCCGCAGTCTCTACAGCAGGCGTACACGTGCTCGTTACTGTCGCGAGATCGGTCTCTCGCCGGCCCGTCACCTCCTCGTCGTTTCCCGAGCTGCTCCAGCTTTTTTCGTCCCTCCCCCCCCCCCTCCTCCTCGTCTCTTCGTCTTCCATACTTCGCGGCTCGTTCTCTCTGTGTGTGTGCGACTGAGCGCCCTTAGCTCTGGGTCAGAGCGCCGGTAACGGAATTGCGTGCCCGAGTAATGCGCGCCGCGCGGATAACTGGGTTAAGTCGCGCGCGGATAATTGCAGGTGTGCAAGCCGCAGGTTACGCGAATGAAGGAGCCAGAGAAAGAGAGGAAGCCTGCACCCTCTCGCCGTATCTGGCGCGGCTGGATTCAATCGGTCTCCCGGTCTATCCCCATCGATCATCTTCCCCAGCCTCTGTGCTCCTCTGTATTTAAACTCGAGCGTGAATAAACGGTAGGGGGATAGGGTAAAGTTTAAGCGAGCGAAGGAGTAGGGGAGCTTGAGCGGCTTCGCGTGATCGACAGGTGGCACGGGGCGACGAGGTCGAGGTGGTCGAGGCGATAGCCAACGACGAGAGCCGCAACGATAGCTCCGCTCACCAGGATGTCGCCGACCAGCCCCAGTCGGCGCAGTCGGCCCAGCAGCAGCAACAGCAGCAGCAACAACAGCAGCAGCAACAGCAACAGCAGCAGCAGCAACAGCAGTCGTCGGGCTCGGACCAGATGTCGGAGGGTCTGTCGGTCGAGGGCGAGGCCGGCCCGCCCGGGGGAGGAGGCCAGTACGGCTCGGCGAATCTGCGCGGCCACCTGCCTAATCGAGGCCTGGGCCGTCCGCACCACAGCGTCGCCTACCACGGGCCGCCCCCGCCCCCTCCAGCAGCCGTCTCAGTAAGGTTTAGCAGGCATAAGCGAGCCAGCGCCCGCTCTAGAGCGGCGGTCCGAGTTGCCTAATCGCTACCCCCTCTGTTGCCTCGACAGTCGCCGACCGGTTCTTCCTCGGTGGTGCACCAGCAGCAGCGGCCGCTCGACAGCATCGACAAGATATTCGACACGGCGATCGCGGCGAGTACCAGTCTCGGGGAGAACTGGCCGGCCCCGAGCGGCGACATGCCCAAGATCCTCTCGCTCGACGTCAAGTGCGAGAAGAAGTCCATGAAGGTCTACCTCGGCTTCGACAAGCCCTTCTACGGCATCGTCTTCAGCAAGGGCCACTACAGCAACGCCAACTGCGTCTACCTGCCGGCGGGCCTCGGGCGCACCTCCGTCAACTTCGAGATCGGCATACACACCTGCGGCACCGCCGGCAACACCGAGAACGGCCTCTACGGCTACGGGGCCGAGTCCGGATCCGGCACCTACTTCGAGAACATCGTTGTCATACAGTACGATCCCCAGGTGAGGTTACTCATAATTCGCTCACTCGTCGCTTCTCGCGGGGGGATATCGATTTTATACGTGCGCTGACGCTCGCAGGTGCAAGAGGTATGGGACCAGGCGCGCAAGTTGCGCTGCACCTGGCACGACTTGTACGAAAAGTCCGTGACCTTTCGACCCTTCCCCGTCGACATGCTCGACGTCGTACGGGCTGACTTTGCCGGGGACAATGTTGGCTGCTGGATGCAGATACAGGTCGGCAAGGGCCCTTGGGCCTCGGAGGTGTCCGGCCTCGTCAAGATCGGCCAAACGATGACAATGGTCCTGGCCATAAAGGACGACGACTCCAAGTTTGACATGCTCGTGCGTAATTGCATGGCACACGATGGCAAACGCGCTCCCATTCAATTAGGTACGACGTTGCAATGACTTACTTTATTACCTTATAATAAGGGGATATGAAAAAAATAACTGGTTTTGCTGGGTTGACTAGTCGATCAGCGGGGCTGCATCACGAGGCCAAAGCTGATGTCGCGCTTCACGAAAATCAAAAACTTCGGGGCGAGCGCCTCGGTTCTCTCCTACGCGCACTTCCAAGCTTTCAAGTTCCCGGATTCGATGGAAGTGCACTTCCAGTGCACCATCCAGATCTGCCGCTACCAGTGCCCGGACCAGTGCTCGGACCCCACCCACTCGTTACTTCATCAGGATGGCCTGCTGCTTGAGAATCATCGAGCTTCCATTGGCCATGCTGACGTGGCTGCATACGGCATATCTCCGCCACCTATGCCCTTGCCGCTTGAGGCTTATCTACAGGTCAGTTGACCATTTCGATTTCTCTCTTTTGCTTTTTTTCATTTTTCCTACGGAATTCTTAAATCGCCGAAAAGGAATTTTGCTCGCTATTGCATCTACAGCTCGAGAGCATACCAATAAGCGTGTTTTTTTAAAATCTGTGACAGTCGGTGGGCCGGCCACGGGACGAGCGCCGTCGCAAGAGCCGTGAAATCCGCGCCTCGAGCGCAAGCCCAGGCAACAGTCCGGCCAAGACCGTCGGCGTGAACCGAGTGATCCGGGTGGTCTCAACGGGCGACCTGACCTTCGCGGTCGACGAGGAGCCGGCAAGCAACTCGAGCGACAAGAGCAGCACCAGCGGCGGCAGTAGCAGCGGCAGTGGTGCTGGCGGCAGCTCGACCGTCGTCTTCCCGGTGCGCGAGTCTCTGGTCAGCAGTTCCGGCCTGGTCTGCATGACGACCTCCGGCTTCGCGCTGACCCTCCTGCTGCTCGTGGCGATGCTCGTCGCCAGCTGCGCCCTCTCGACCTACCTCTGCGTCAAGCTCAGGCCGTTTGCCAAGCGGCCCTCCTGCGCCGAGCCGTCAGCCCCGAGGACCATCGGCTTCCACCACCCGAGCCTCGGCAGCATCAAGACCGCAAAGGCGAGCTTCTACACGTAGGACAGTACGAGCGAACGGCTCAGCGTAAGCCTTGGATATGCCTCTTTGTTCGCGATCTAGCTGGACGATTTTGTTTGTTTTATTTATAACCGAGATACATTTCGCTGCACCAATGACCCCCGCCGCGCTCGGACAAATTTTACTTGACCACTAATTTTCTTATTTATTCGTTTTATTTAATTATTTATTTATTTGTCGGATGTGTGATCGTGATCGAAAGCTAAATAGATTAGACTTTTTTTAATTATTAATTTTGAATTGTTTGATGAAAATTGAAAAATGTTACGTTAAAAAAAACAAACAAACAAATAATACTCTGGAGATATACTCGTTTTACATTTCGAATATACACGTATTTGTATTTGTAATTTTTTACATGATTTATTAATTGTTTTGCTTGTGACTTTGTGCTTGAATGATTGTGAGTATGAGTTTAATCGTGTGAATAGAATTAATATTTTAAGAATTGTGGAGAATGTTTTGCACTTGCTCTAAGGTAGTCCTAATATTATACTAGTCAAAATATAAATTTATTAAAATTACTAATTTTTTAAAATTAAAATGAGCTCAAAAACTGAATTTCATCGGGTTTGGTGATAACGTGGGAACACAAATAAATCTGTCCATTATAAATTTTATAGACATTTAATGTTATTCACATGTGAATTTACATATTATTTGAACGAAAAAATTAAATTATTGACCCTCAGTTAGGACTACCTTAGTTTGTTATTTAATTGCCTATCTATATCTTAAGTAAAAAAAATCGACTAGGTAAATAAGATTTATTTAAATAAATAAAAATATAAAATAGCGTACGCAAAAAATTCAAAAACTAAAACTATAGTTTTAACGTTAGTACGTAACAGTTGATAATATAAAATTTTTATAAAAGAAAAATTTTATAAACGGTGAAATAGTATTTGACATTAACAAACTGATTTGTTATTCTAACAATGACAATATGCCATTATCTAATTATTTAATAATCAAGTGGTTTAAGATTATTTCTGTAATTTATATAGATAAATAAATACTAATACGTAAGTGTTTCATTAATATGATTTAATGAGACAGACTGATAAAATCAAATGTAAATGTACAATTAATAAATTAATTTTAAGACATAAGTATTAATTTACTGTTTAATAGTCCTTAATTCGTTACGTAAATTATAATGAGTAGTTTATAAAAGAAAAAAAGCAAATACTTTCTTACTCTGTAAAATATGTTTGTAAGGTATACGTTAAAATACACTATGCTATATATGTGTACATTCGTTGTCATTGTCATTATTATTATTTTTCTAATATTTACAGAAGCATAATAAACTGAAATATTATTTTTACCGTTCCGTCAATCATATACAGTCCAGATGCAGTTCGGACATGAAACGTTTTTATGTATCCTTGTCAGGTAAATATTCATGAGCGACTACACGTTACACTTTTAATTTTTTTTTGCTCGTGCAATTAAAGTAATTAGGATTAAAACTACTCGGTTACACGCACCTGAATCTCAAGTTGCGTAGGTACAGTTGTATAATTACGCGTGTGCATTAACATAACTCGCGTACAAAAGAGTAAAAACAACGTCAGTCTATAAAGGTGTAGCAATTAAAGAAAAACCTAGCAACCAAACACGTGATTATGGGCTATTTATATTCATCTGATCGTGTTTCGTCATTAATAACAAACAGCTCTACAGGCGTCTGTCATAATCTGGCATTAACAATCGCTACAACAACTAAAATCAGTCAGTTTCGCTTAATAATCACGTCGAGCGCGCGTACGGGTGCAAGCCAGCTAATTATTATCCAAAGCGCAAATGTCAAAGTTTGCTGAGATCGCTCTTAAGTCCAAAGAGCAATCAAAGTTGCGTGTGCCGCCGTGGCTGGTCCGCGACGTATTCCCACCCGCAACGTCATTTCCAAGTCGACAACAAGCCGGGCAATCTAAAAGCCGCCGAAACAGCCGAGGCCAACGAATCCACGCTCTTTCTTCAACTCCAGCTAGCCGCGCTCTCGTTCCTCCTTCCCCTCCCCCACGCTCGATGTCCTCCCCTGACCCCGAATCCGCGCGGCGACGAATCTAATTAACTCCAAAGAGAAAGAGCCGGAGAGAGAAGAGGGAGATGCGTCGGTCGAAAAGCATCGTGGCGCACGCATTCGCTATAGATAGACGAAGAGAGAGAGAGAGAGGCAGAGAGCGCAGTCGTGTGCGGTTATACGCTTTTTTGCCGGCGCAACGATGTACACAGGAGAGGCAGAGGGGGGGGGGGCGCCGAGGGCACTCTTTTTTCGCGGAGTGTAACCTCGCGAGCTGGAGGGGAGAGAGAGTGACTCGCTCGCGAGAGCAAGCGATTTGGCGCGCTTACATTTTTCCGCGGCTCCGGCTAATTAAAACCGCTCGAGAGGGCCCCGGCGCGATCTAGTTTGCTCTCCCGTCCCGTATGGCCGTTATCCGCGCTGCCGATCGCCTCTTCTTCCTCCATACTACAGAGCCGGCACAACGTTTTCGAGCTTTGTACGTTTACTGACGGAAATTGTTTTTTCTGCTTTTTTAATCGAGCAATTAGAGCAAATGTATAGATTAGCAGGGGGATACGAGATGTGCAAGCGAGTCTTCGTTTGTTGCACTCGTTTGCGACGAGATGTAATTTTTGCGCAAAAGAGCATCGACTCGGAACAAAACGAAGTAGACGAGTGGGCGGCATTTATCGTTGGAAGAACTAATTGCTTGTTCGTACGGAAAGACTAAACATCTGGATGTTTTCTGTCTTTTTTTTCTTCTTTGGCTAGCTTTTTGAAAAAGCAACTGCCCATTAGCAAGCAGCAAGCCATACCTGCGTTTAGCTTCCACTCGGCCAATGTCAATCGACCAAAAGCAATCAAAAAGCTTTTCTAGGACTTGGGGACAATTTAAAATATTGCAAATCCGTATCTGTTGATTTAGAGTAGCTTCCAAGAAGCTCGAAACTCTCTTGTTACTCGCAATGGAAGTATTTACGCGTTGAAAGGGAAATTCAAAAGCGTAGGGAGCAGCTTTTAGACAAGAGAGAAAGGGAGAGGAAGTGGGAGAGACTCGTTAGAATTGAACGAGGAGCTTTGGAGACAGGCCTGAAGCGCAGAGTCGTTTCAACAACGCAGAGGCGCGCAAACGCTGATGGATGAAGTAGGCAGGGGCCGCTGTGGTAAAGCGCGCCCCGAGTACTCCTCACGGCCCGCGCTAAAGATCGGCGCGGGGCAATTAGCGCTGCACGAGCCTGCCCCCCCCCCCTCCCCGGCTTTTATACCGAGAGCTCAGCTCTCGACGAAATCTAGGCGTTAAGAGATAATCAACACGGCCTTCCTCTCTCGCACACACGCACGCACACACAGGAGCGCACACCTGAAATTCCTAAATATTGGATATTTTAAATGGTGGATAATCGACTTTTCGTATGCTTGGAATAAAGGTGTCAATTAAGCCGAAAGTAAATATAAATGTTTATGATATAATTTATTAAAATACAATAAAAAAAAAAGAAAATTTATCTTTATTTTTCTTTACAGCACCCATCCTCGCACCTCATGATCTTGGGATCATTATTCATTTATTTTCAAGTTTTACTTTATTTATAAATATGTATATGTATATAGATAGAGATTCTATGAGAAAATAAAATTTGCAAAACTCACACTCCAATGTAACATCATTCCATACAAAAAATTACATGCTTGTCGCAAATGATGAAAACCACAACTACAAAATTACATTTGGATCCGCTATAAATACAAAAAAAAAATTGATAAAAATAAAGAAAACGAAACAAAAAAACGAAGCGGATTTGTAATATATTCGCAAAGATTAGAGTAATAAGTAGAGCTTTAATACATTTAAATAAATAAGAATAGTAAATTAGGCCAGTATAAAAAGAAATTTCGAAGTAAAATATGCATTGCTCCTTAATCTCTTTGAATTCAACACACAATTCACTTAAATAACAATATATCATAATAAAATATTATATTTAAAATATCTATTTACCACGCTTAAAATGTAGAATAGAAAATAAAATGTATAAAAATGTATAAAAGTTAATGGTTTACAAATGAAATGAAACACCCGAAATAAACATTGTTTTATATGATGCTGAATAAAATAATTATTCGTTCAAAGTAACTTTGATCGCGAGTGGATTTACTACAGAAGCACTAAGTACATGCATTAGTGGTGTTTCACTCGATTCGCAATGAAACGACAGTTAACGTCCCTTAAAAGGCTTAACGATTATCTTAGAAAGTAATAATACTAGATGCGTCTATAGAGATGAGAATACATGTATAAATCTCACACGTCGCAGTGTCAATGGAAGAAGAGATTAGAACTAGACGTTAGGATGAGGCGTTGTGTGCGACGCGCGATCAAACCGGTACAGCGGAAGCACGATTTTATCGGAGGAAAGCTTACGAGAAACAACAGCAAAACAATCGAACTAATTTTTTTTTCACCTAAGCGTCTTTCCTCGCGATTATACTGCTCATGCTTCAGCTATACCAGTAGACGGATAAATTAAGAGATAAACGGCGTTGATACTTTACTTTTTTCCTCGCATGAAGGAAAAAACGTTACGACGCTCTTACGGTACTTTGTACAGTATATTGCACATGGTTTTTGAGAACTTTTGCCCGTTAAACTTTCGATATTCGTTTAAAATTAACATGTTACTTATTGCGAAGCATATGAAAGTAAAGTGTTAATATTTATATGTGTACATGTAAATGAAACATTTGAGTTTTCGTGGAAAAACGTCGTTGAATATTTGTTAATTCGGGTATGATTTATATTACATTTTACTTGTGACATCAGTGTATTGAAAACAATTGCAAAAGTTCTTCAATACAACAATCATGTGACAAAATTATCAACATTTAATTATGCGATTTATTCAGTAGAATGATTTGTTTATGTCAATAATTTATAATCAATTAACTTACGATAAAACATATATAAGACTCGTTAAATTACGTATAAAATTTGATTAGAAAATTTATGATCGTTTAAACAATTTATATAAAAACTATTTTAACAATAAGAGTATTTAAATAAAGCCTAAGTCTAAACAGTTTTGTTTTCTCTCTTAGCAAACGAAAATGTTCTATCAACAATCTATTGGATAATTTCAGTTTAGCTCTAAGTTAATAAAAAATATTTTGTTCCGACGAGTTTTTAGCAACTCCGCTACAGTTGAATTTTCAAACTATAAAACTTGTCTAATATCGATACCACAAGTTTTCACACAAGTAAACTTGTTCGTAAACAAATCATGCCTCTTTAGGGTATCTCTGAATAAAAGAAACGTGTCATGCGCATTAATATCAATCGTTCGCTCTCTTTTCCAGCAGAAAATCAACATTTTATTTGCGTATATGCCAACGAGGCCGATTAATTTTTCGTTTTACGAGAATTTCATTATCAATTCCATTGTTTATTCTCATGGCTAATCGCAGGTTAGAAATAGCACTGCTATTTTAATATCTATTCATGATGTCGTAAATAAATGCTGCACAAGATACTTGATTGAAATAACCCTCCGAAACAATAGAACATTATATTCCGAATCGATTTTCATTTTCATTCTTAATCAACATTTGCATTACGAGTTTGTGCAATATGCAAATCCCGGACCCCGGGCCCTCGGCTCGAGAACGGAGAAAACGTTCTTCCCGAAAACAATTCGCCAGACTGACCTAACGCGTTTTCACAATGGAAATAATTCAATAACCCTTGTAAAGTCCGTGTCTGTAACAGTACCTTTGCTTTTTGTTTGAAATTTAAACGGAAATAAATAGTTTGATTTTTCCGCTGGAAAAAAGGTAAGACAAAAAATAAACAAATACACAGGCTAACTTGGCGGGCTCGAACGAGCTGCCTGTCCCTCATGAGCGATCGGCCTCTACGTTAGTCCGATTGTTCTGGGGCGGGCTCTCGGTGGGGCAGCGCGCCCGGAACAAGCCGTACGCCCTGAGCCATCCGTGCTGCTGCTGCGCCTGGCCGTTCCTCGTGTCCGCCGTTGCCGCGGCGAGCCGATGTCCGGCGGCGATGGCCGCGAGGCAGCTCTTCCGGGCGTTCCGGGCGAGCTCGCGCTGCGCCTGCAGCCGGTGCACCATCGCCCCGGCGACGAGGGCCGAGACCACGGCCGACAGCGCGACGACGACGAAGAGGGCGCTGAAGCCGCTGATCGGCAGGCAGATCCCGTAGACGACCTCCTCGCGTATTCGGCCCTGCGAACGAGACTCTCGGTGAGTTATCCTGCGCGAGCCAGCTCTCTCGAGTGGGTTACGCACAGCTATACGTACCTGGAAGACGGTCACGGCCTCGGGGTGGCTGTCGGGGCTGAACGCGAGGTCGGCCTCGGAGATGACCTCGTAGATGCCGGAGACGCCGACGTCGGCGCTGCGCACCTTCCGGTCGGACACGACGAGCGAGCGCTTGCGCCGGCTCGTCGAGGCGCTCAGGGGCTCCAGCTGCGGCCTCGTCTTGTTACCGCTGCCGCTACTACTGCTGACGCTGCTGTTGGCCACGGCAGCGGTGTCGTTGGCCGAGTCGACCAGCGCGGGCTTCGGGGCTTCCTGGGACTTGCCCTCCCGGCTCCGGCCGACCGTGTCGATGATGGGCTCGACCTCGTCGTCCGGCTCGAGCTTCCGCGGCCCGTGGGGGAAGTGCTCCTGGGGCTGGTAGCGCGTCACTCGCGCTGGCTGCATCGACTGCCAAATATTTTACTAGTTTTACATTCCTGCGCTTATAGCGACTGTTTGTTTTGGCATTATAATACTTGTTGGGAAGTTTTGCTGATATTCTAACTCAGCGTGTGTGCAATCGCTATAAAATTTTAGCACCTTTTGTATCTGTCCGTGTAGTCGAGTTTTAGATGCGGCTTTTATTTATATATCCATTGAAACAAATAATTCGACTTAATCGGCGTAAGGTATTTAAATATCTTTATGACATAAACGCGATAATAACGATATAAAAAGAATGAAAAGCGGGTGTTGGAATATTTAAACAATCGAAATAGGCATAGTAGTTGAAGCGAATTTAACGAGCGGCCGTTCGAATAAACTCCTCTCCTCTCCATTAAGTTCAGCGCTCGAAATTCGCATGGCAAAAGTGAGGCCGGCGCGTTTAATAACCAAGCATTAAAGCGCGTAATAAAAGAGTTAACGAGTCGCGGCTAGGATATGAAGTAAACCGCAGGCAGTAGCTGGCCTAGATGACAATAGCGGGAGGAACACTCACCAAGAACGGCTGGGAGAGGACGGGGTCGTCGCCGATGTCGACGCTCGCCGCTCCGGGCGTCGTCGAGGAGACGGCCTGCTGGGCCTGGGGCTTCACCGGGAGCGGGCCGCTCTTCTCGAGGCCGCCGAGGAAGTGTCCGCCGATGGCGGGCATGTCGTCGGCGTTGTTGACGACGTCGTCGTAGAGGGTCGCCGGGCCCGAGGGGGCCGGGGGCTCGTCCGCCGGGGGCCTCGGGCTCGCGGGCAGCTGCTCGGGCCCGTACTCGCCGGGCTGCTGGCGCTGGGGCCCGAGGTCGTTGCGGTCCTGGAGGTAGCTCCCGAGGCCGTCGCCGATGGCCCCGGGGCCGCTCGACTGGCAGTGGTCGAGGCAGCCGTGCCGGCAGATCTCGACCTTGCACTTTATGTGGACGCTCAGGGCGTCGGGGAACTTGAACGCGTGGAAGAAGGCGTAGGTGATGACGGTCGCTCGGTCGTCGCTGCCCCGGGCCTTCAGAAACCGGCTGATCATCTTCGGCCGGAGCACGCAGCCGAACTCGTCGCTCAGCTGGATCGTGTGGCCCCCGCCGTCCGAGGCCACGCACGACTTTACCCGCATGTCGAATTCCCCTGTTGACAGCCAGCCCGAGAATTCAGCATTTTTGTTTTTTATTGTGTAAAAAAATGTATAGATCCTGCTTACCTCGATAGTCGTTGATTGCGACGACGAGAGTTAGCGTCGAGCCGAGCGGCACGATACCGGAGACTGGTGGGGCCCAAGGGCCCTTACCGTGCTGAATCTCCATCCAGCAGTCGACGTTGTCTCCTAAAATAGATCACATATTTTACATTTGATTTCTCTCCGAAGTTACACTCGATACGAGTTTGACAAATTTTACCAAGGTTTTATAACGTCCGCGCATATGCGAATGTGTGTGAGCGAGTCTAATATGCATAACTTCGTACGGTGACAAGAACATCTTTTTGGTTTTAAAGTGGTAATGAGATGCTCATACGAGATGTTAAGTTCGAAGCGGCAAGCGCGATACTATGTTCGTGCTTCAGTAGAACATGGACAAGTCCGGACAGACGTCAGAGCGTTACTCCGCGCCATTACCGAGCATGTTTTATGCAAGCCTTACTTCGGTTTATTTATAACTTTCCACCGGTACATCAGGCTCCGCGTTATATTCGGCCTGAGCATTCTCGAATGATGTTCGCTTAGCCCAGCTCCGATGATAAATTCAATTTACTAATTTTTCCCGTTTTATGTTACAGTAAAAATGTGCCTTCGACATTGTAGGCGAACGTTAAAGAGCTTTAAGCGTATACAACTGCTCGCGCTTCTACGGCTGTGCGTTTAACGAGACTGTAAAAATGAGAATGGTAAAACGAGGAAAGTACACAAAACAGTAATATCGCCCGGGCAATGATTAATTTTGTATTTTTTAATATAACCAGCGCGATAGGGCTGTAAAGCGAGAAAAAAAGAAAAGGGCCTCACAAACATACACACAGGCACATAGTTAGATGTTGGTATAAAACGTCTTTGGCTGGTCTGGCTAGTGTAGGTAGTAGTAGTATAGGCGAGTGTCTGAAGCCACTTAAAATTCATACCTCTGAAGTCGAGCTGTATGACGTCGAGGTCAGCAATCACCATAGGAGGTTTAGATGCGGTTTTCTCATAATCATTAAACCACTCGCAGCGCAGCCGCTTCGCCTCGTCCCAGACCTCGAGCAAATCCTTATCGTACTGCACGACAACAGTATTTTCATAAAACTGCCCGTGCATATCTGGCTTGGTGCCACACCTGCGAGAGACCATTGAATACGTGAGTGTTTTAATGCCACTGGGCCCTCCTCTCATCCCCCGGCATCGCTACTCTTCCTCCATCCGAACATTTTTAACGGCCTGCCTTTCTGCGGCTTTACCGTCATTAACTTTCAAATTTCCGAGCTACCTACAAAGCCCCGTGGCTTGATGCTATGGAGCTCCCCTTCCACGCCCCGAGGCATTATTCAATTGAATAATTTTGAGCTATCGATTATTTAAGTGAGCACTTTTTTAATTAGCCATCTCTTCGTGAATTTTAATTAATTAACTAATTCATAAAAAATTATCACGCTCCACGCCGCAGCAAAGTGAATGTTAATTATTATTTTTACCTTGGCTACTTTTGGGAAAATTATAAATTTTCATTTTATTCTTTATCCAACAAAAATTTTTTGTAAATTTAGACAGCCTCGAGTATTTAAAATAAGCATTATCCGTCTAATTAATCGACCGACAAGCTTTAAAAGACGAGGGGAAAACATTGAAATACAAAAAAAGGCTCAAAGAATATAAAAATAAAAAAGTAGCAGTAAGTCGTAATACTGTCACGTACCTGGCGTAAGCTATTCTAAAAGAAAAGAAGGTCTGGCCGGTGGAGGGCGGTACGTAGACGCAGCGAGGATCCGAGTGCTGGCCCTTGGACGAGACTATACCCTCGAAAGGTTGAGAGAAGGAGAGATGAACATCCATATGGTCCTTGCCGCACATGACCTCCAGCGATTGTATGGCCGGCATACCCTCCGGCCTCTCCAGTGGCCAGATATCGCTGCTACTCCGGACGTGCTGCAGGCCAACCATCTGGAACGCCAATCGATCTCCCTTACTGTTTTTCCTTTTCCCTCTTTTCCACGCAAAGCCAAGGGCTCTTTACACCACTTGCTCTCTCTCTCTCTCTATATTATACTTATGCGCTATAGACGTTTCCAAAATTTAAGGGAAGAATACGGTAATAATTTATCTATCGTTATTGAGTTCTTTTTTGTTGAATCTTAGGGTCTAGAATAACATTGAAAAGAAACGAGCTTTTCTTTACGGCTCTCTGGGCAGGCTTCCTTTTCGGAAAATAACATCCCGAGAATTCGAAATCCATAGGAGCGCGCGCGCGAGCACGTATAAAACAGCTTGGGGATTATATATCAAGCGCTAGTACAAAACGCGTCGCGAGCAGAAACCGTTTAGCTCCGATAGGTAAGAAAAAGCGAAAAAGCTTGAAAAGCCCGCAGAGCCTATTCGTATAGCGAGTATCCGATATCGCCAGCTCCCCCGTCCTGCCCCCGCTCTCGCCCCTTTAAACTCGCGCGTGTCAGCTGCTCCCCCTAAAAGGAGCCAGTGTCCGTCGTAAAAAGCCGAACTCGGCTTCCTGCAGTCCGACATTGTGAACTGAGGGGGGTAGGAAGGGGAGTCGGGTTCTCTGTAAGCTTGCGGGCATTCGCCCGAAGTGTCCGGCCGTCGCGGGAGGCTCCTTCCGCCGTCTGCGGAGCGGCTAGCGCAACGAGGCTCTTTCTCTGTCTCTCCTAGGCTCTACATACACACACAAACCGAGAGCGCTTAACGGGAGAGACGTCTTTACCGCTGCATTAACGGTCGCTGTTTTTCGTATCGCGGCCCGTCGGCGAAAACTCGTTTGCCGCACTCGGCGATATACCCTACCGCCGCCCTTTTTTACCTGGCCACCAAGACAGACGGAGAGAGAGAGAGAGAGAGAGAAGCTTCGCGACACAATCGGCTACTAGGCTTCCGCGTGCGCGTCTTTAACGGGCCACCGCCAGACAAGATCCTGCGTCTTTCGTTTGAAATGATTATCGGACGAACTAGCTGGATAGAGATAGAAAGAGAGAGAGAGAGAGAGAGAGAGAGAGAGAGAGAGAGAGAGAGAGAGAGAGAGAGAGAGCTGAGCTTCCGATTTTGCTACGGCGCATTGATTATGTGCGAGAGTCGTGATAATCTTTTAGCCGAAGGAGAGCTTATTGCCCTGAAAGCAGTAGAAGCTTTAATTGTTTGGTTATTCATATGAATTTTGTACGATGGAAGATTGAATGAATTACTTTTTAATTGTGGATACTGAACGCATTGATTATTTTAATGTCGATTATCAAACTTTTGTTTTACGAAATAATTAAGTGGAGTTATTTGTTTAATTGACTTGATTTATTATGTATTTACAAGATAAATATATATCCAGCTGATAAAGCAGTATCGAAATAAATGAAAGCAATTTTGAGATTTTTTCTTTGCTACGTTTTTAGGTATGCAGCGTAAGAGATAAAATCGGAAGGAAAAATCTGGGTAGCTTTTGCGAATTAATACATAATTGTGGTTAACAGATTGCAGGATTAAATCCGATGGGAACGATGATTTTCTAATCTGATGGTTTCGGTGCGCCTAAGCTGAGCATTACTGATAAAATTTTCGCAAGAGACCCGGCAGTAAATAAACATTTAATATCGCCCAGCGATAAACCTGATTAACGCTCTGTAGAAACTTAAACTTTAGCTTTCGTTTCAACAATTTTGCGCGCACGAAAGAAATGCGGTTAACAACGTTATCAGTAGTTTATTTTCAAATCGTCCCTGATCCCACGTGGAATTTCTCGCGTCGCTGCGAAATTGATTTCCATAATTTATAAGCATGTACATACTCTCTCCCCCCTCCCCCTCTATCTCAAGAGCTGCTGCTGCTCTGCTGCCGCGAACTTATGCCACTTAGATGAAATAGCAATTTGCACTTAATGATAGCCGTATCGTTTGGCTGATTTATTTTTTGCTGCTCGCTCAAATGATTTTACGAGTGTTATCGGTGTCATTACTTCGGCACCGCGAGCCACTTATAAACTGCAGGCGCCGGAACTACACCATTACATCAATCCCAGCATTTTTTTCTTCGTCATTAAAAGTCCGCGGTAGTTTTACAAATGATATCCTTTGTAGCATGTCTCTACTTACATTGTTGAGCTTCACTATAGATGAAAAAAATATGAAGGCTACGTTGTAATTTCGAAATGAAGTTTTGGATAAACAACCACGATCGGCTGGGAAATATTTGTAGGAAAGAAAAACAACGCTTCGAAGAGTTTATCAAAGCGAAGGAAGGCAGAATTTTCATATTCGTTCTAATTAAACGTTAGACAGCGGCGGAATAAAATTTTTCATTCGAATGTAAAATGAGCCAAGGGTGGTGGTAAATGCTGCAATTTAGATTAATTGCAAAATACTTTGAAACGAGGATACAGTTATTAAAAAGTTAATTAAACTTTGAACAAAGTAGAAGCGAACTACAAATCGCGAGCTTTCACGAGCACAAGACCGCTAATCTGCCTACTCCCAACACTTACCGGAATTAACGAAAAAAAGGAAAACATTAAGGATGAAGTGAAAATTTTATAAAATCGCGACGCCTATCACTTTCTCGTATTCTTATCTCTGTAAGCACTTATGCGTGCGTCGAGAAGATCGGACGAGGAAGCGTTTAAGCAGAGTCACAAAGAACGGGGCGATTTACGGCGACAGGCCGCAGAGATGCAATTATCTCGCGTGCTCTTTCGCTCCGGCTGGGATTAATTAGTCGCGCGAGCGGTCAGTCGAATCGGCAGGCTCATGCAGCAGGGGGAGTCGAGCGACGACGCGCGTAATGACTCGAGACACTGCTCGCCGACTGAGAAAACGAATTTAAAGCGTCCGCTGCGGCTGCTGCCTTGTGTTTATGGTAAACCCGACGACTTTATCGAGCTCGAAACTATGCCTCACGGTCAGACTGCGCTTTACAAAGTTTCAGAGGCTATGAGCCATGTGCTTCGATATTTTATGGTAATTATAGTCAACGAGAAAAACAATTGCCGTTATCGCTATGAAGCCTACGTTGTAATCGCTGCACACTATTTGCCAACGAAAACTTGCTCTTTACAATTTTCTTTAAATTTAATCCTAATGGACTATTGTTGACTTTTAAAAAGAGAGAGAGAGAGAGAGAGAGAGAATAAAAAGAAGTTTAATTTTTCATCTTGCTTTCTTCTATACAAAACGAATTGCAGTGCCGAGCAAGTGGTCGTGCGGTACTGAAATTTCATTAAAAACCGTCAAAGAAAGAAGTACTCGGCGATGAAGACTTTCTTTTCATTCGGCCAGCGCGTGCAGGTAGAGAGCTGACAGGCTGAATGACATGCGCGTGCTTACAATGCTCCGACTACAAGCCAAGACAATGTAAGGCCGAGTGTTTATTATTCCGTTGCTTTGAAAAATAGAATAATTTCAGCGGAGCGCCCGGCCATTTTTGCCTCGCATTACACAATAAAGACTACCTAGTCATACACAGGCACACACATCCAAACATCAATTGAGCGGCTCGCGCAAACAAAGCCTTCGACTCGGCTCTTCTCTCTCTCTCTTGCGTGTGCCTCCAGCAAAGTCATTCCGAAAGCATCGACCGGGGAGGGGGAGCATAACCGCTCTCGGCTCTGGTTCGAGATCCGAATTGTTATCGTCGCCCGATCGGCCTGCTCCTCCCAACAAAGCCATTAAATCGGCTGGCCATTCGAGCGCTCGCCCGCCGCGAAATCCGTATAATCGAAGATATCTGTATCTAATAGCCGACCGATAGCATCTCCACGCTCTCGTCCGACAGAGAGAGACGCGGGGATCGCGCGACGATAGCGCCCCTTTGGAGACGCGCGTCCGATCATTAAGGCACATGCAGGCGCTACTAGTAGCCCGTATATACACTTAAGAGTGGCTAGCCGGGGGGGGGGGGGGGGGAGGGGGGGGAGACAGGGGGGCCGTCCGGAAAGAAAAGCCGGAGCCGAGGTGCGCGTAACGGGACGCACACTGGCCGCCCGACGACGAGTGACAGTCCGCTCGCTTGCAAGCTGTTCCCTTATTGTCCGGCTCGCTCTCTCGATGCTCTCATTACGAGGCCCGCGCGTTACTAGGCTATTCGGAATATAACGATGATTGCGCGCGCCATGAGCGAGAGCTGACAGTTTTTTTTTCGGATGCCTATCGGCGATGTATTCTCCCCTGGCCCCTTATTCACTCGTTTCCCTTGCAACTAGGTGATTGGCGACTCATGTTCACCGGGCCGCTTCGCACTTCCGAGCAGGCGCCTGTATCGTTAATGTTTCGCCGTTGAGAATACACCTAGAGTTTCACCGATCCCACCAGAGAGATAAGCATCCGCTCGAGCTTCTTAGCGGCGGAAAAAAGAAGGAAAGCTGAAAATTCAATCGGTCCTGCATAGGCGCGATAACCGAGCGCGTTTACTTATTTATGCGCGCGGCGTGCAGGGGCGATTAATCGGCAAGCTGGGGAAATTATCGGGACACCTCGTCCGGCCGTCGCGCACGTCTACACCCTCGTCGAGCTGTGCTTACACGAGCAGCGCGCGCACGTATCAATCGCGCTTTGCTACACACTCTGCAGCCGCGCGATTCGCGCGAGGCTGCATTTCGCCAGGCTGATTTTAATGACGCACGTCCGGCGTGAGCTAAGCAACATTTCAGCGCTTTCAAGAGATACAGAGAGAGCAAGAGGGAGCCTTTTTGCCTGAGCCTCTTTTGTTAACGAGCGCTACATGAAGCCGTTTACAAAAGCTCCGAGCTGTCGCTCTTACAGGTGGTGCCGTCATTACGCACACGTTTACCTCTTGACGTTCATTACACCCTTCTTCTTTTTTGTTTTCATTATTTTGTTTTCTTTACTTTTTTTGTTTTATTATTCTTGTTCTCTATCTTCTCTTTTTCTCTCTCTCTCTCTCTTCTTCTTCTAAAGCTGCAGATTCTGCTGCTTCCTCTTTTGTTGGCTTTGAAGAGAAGTAGCTCTAAGGAGTATTGTAATCGTTTAGCCTCTCGGATTCTCGTCGCCGTCGACGACGACGCTGGTATGGCGAGTATCGATTTCGGTAACGCGATACTCAAACCCGACCGGTTAGGGTAAGTTCTAAGCAGCTTTTGAGATCTGATAGGGTTGTAGGCCATAACGATTACGGAGCCCGTTTAGATATATATTCCACGAGGAAAAACTGTGTTTTTCGAATTTTTTTTTCTTTTCTATGTTGCTTATATTATAAAATACGTGCAATGTGGGAAAATACAGTTTTTTTCGAGCTGAGAAAGATATGATATCTCTTTCTCTCGAGCTGTGTAAGTGTTTTTTTGGCTCGTACGACTGTTGAGATTTTTACTAGGTCACCCATTTTGAATTGGAAACTCGTGTTTAAAAGTACCCAAGAAGCCTCGGTGTAAAAGCTTCGCTCGAATTTTTAATTAAAAAAACGTTTATTTTTATGAGAAGTGCAGTGTTAACACAATATTCATTTCAACAACAGTGAGAATGGAACTAAATAAATATTTTGGTATTACGAGATTATTGTCTACGTTACACCGTCAGCTTACACCAATTATTATAAGATTTTATCGTAGCAATTAGCACAACTGCAACAACAGTAGTTCAGAATGAAAGCAATAAAAGTACTAATTAATTAATTAGATGCTTTCAAAGAACTAATTTTGTAATGATTACATTTATTTATTTTTCAATTCGTTGAAACCCTTTCTCACTAATAACACTTCTTATTGCTTAATTGTAGGTGATGTAGAGCAGTTAATAACTCTCATCAGCGAAGTTTGATAGTAATACTGCTCAATTATTCTATCAATACATCGATGATGATATTTCAGTCAGCGCAATCTCCGCTTTAAAAAAAATATACATTTATATATCCTAGCTCATACTTTCCGAGCGTGCATTAGGGAAGATCAAACGGCAAATGGTTAAACGGTTGAAAACTCACCATGTAGATTAGCGCACGCAGCAGTCTCCACGGCCCTGGCATCCTGGATCGGCCAGCCTTTCCACGCTAAATCACGCAATCCTGCAAGCAGAAAAAATTCGAGAAAATAAACACAGGGCCAGCTCAAAGCCAGAGAAATGCTCTCTCACGCAAATCAATCGATTTTTCTTTAACCCCCCCCCCCCCCCACCCCTCTTCCTCGACGGCTTATCTCCTCTAGCTAACCGCCTGAGCGCGCACTATCTTCCCCGAGCGATCTTAACGAAGCGCGCACGGCATTGAATCATATAGTCAGTGTTAATTCTCCACCGAAATGCCCGGGGCCTTGTAATGACTCACGTCTATGCGAATCAATCATAGGGCCATAATGTCGCTGCGTAGGTGTCGAAAAAGGACGATACGTTTTCTTTGTCTTACTACGCTTGCCTGCACTTTCTCACGGGGCGATGGACAGGCGGAGTCACCTTCCATCCACGAGCAGTCCCGCTCGATTTCTGGCTTCTCTATTTTCCCCGAGCATGCGGAAAAACGGCTCCGGCACGCCAGGCGGTTCGACTACGATTATCGGCCGATTAGATTATAAGGGACACGCGCTGGAATCTAAAGAAGGGGGTACAGGCCGTACAGAGATCCATATATATATACGTGCACATACTTTTTTGTGCCACACTCTGGGGCTATAGCAGAGTCGTTAATAAGCCCGGCGTTCGAATAATGACGCCGTGCGCTGGAGATGCTAATCTCTTTCTCTCTTACGGCGTTGTTTACGCGATCTGATTTAGCAAGGGGGAAAAATCAGGGGAAGATGGCGAGGTGAGTTACGTGTGCCGCGGCTATTCGGATGATAAGGGACTAACGATATACCGACTCATCGGGCAAGTTATATTGGCTCTTGGCTTCGGAATCTTGTTTCGCGAGTAAGACGCATGTGCGCGTCGTGACGAGCCCGGGGTCTCCTTTGGACTTTATGAGTTTAATCAACAGTAGGCCCCCGCGATCGCAATTTCTTCCCGTTGTGCGAGCCTTCGAAGAAAGCCCCCAAGGGCTTACATCCGCATGCGACTCGATATTTGTTTATGAATCCATTGAGCCTTGCCGGTCGGATAAGCCGTCGAGTGATATAATGGGCGTTATGAATAAAGATGTCCACTTCTCAATGGCGAACGACCCACGCTTGCGCGATCGGCGTTTAATCGATCTTAATTTACAATATTGACAGCGCCAACAAATTTTCACTTATATACTTCGGACAGGGAGTTTATTTAGAGTAATTGCGCTGGATTAGATACACAGGCGACCTGCGCGCTGGTATATATACTGCACGTGTATGTATAAGCACACGCGCGTTTATATAAATTAATTTCTGTTTACACGCTTGCATTTTTATTTACCCCACACTAGGCCGATCTAGATTTTCTGGGCCTTAGGTAAATGAATTACCGTTTTTATCCTTGAAGCAATTAGTAGATTTAATTAAAAACGTGTATATCCCGACTTGGCATAAAGCGGAAGAGAGCGAGAGAGAGAAAAAGGAACTGAAAATTGCAGGCAAACTCGCGAATCTAAAAACAAACTCGAACGTTGCGCTCTCTTTTACGGAAAATACAAATCCACCAGGGGTAAAGTACAAGGAAAAAAAAAGTCGAAATATTCGCTGATAATTGAAAAAAGAAACACCCGGAGTTACGCAGTTTCGAACATTTTTTCCAAAAAGTCGCCGGTTGAATTCCGCCGGTAGTATACGGAAATTTCGAATTAATTAAAACGATTATCATTTTAGTTTTGCAACTCGTTGTCCTATATTAATTAAACGTTCGCGCAAAGTTTAGCGCGTCTATCCTACAAAATCGAATAAGGTGCGAGGAGGGGGGGGGGGAGGGTTATATCGAGTTTGCGACTTATCGCTCTTGTTTCGCGGGCAAGTTACATAAATCGAGTAAAGCAGTTCGGCTGGCCCGGGATTTTTGCGCGTATAACTCGCTCGAATTGGTTTATTGCACCGTCGCGATTCCCGTATTACGCCCGTTCTCCCTGGCAAATATAAATAACGACTTGTATATAAGTGTATATGCCTGGAGAGAAAAACACTGGCTAGAGAGAGAGAGAGAGAGGCGCAAACAGCAGGCAGTGCGGAGAAGTGTCGCTTCTAAATATCGCCGAACCCGGCGCCGCCGCGGAATTAACGAGGCGAGAAACGCCGTGGAGCTCGCTCGGCAGCAGGTATAGCTACAGGCAAACGGCTTTAGACGCGCGCCGCGGCGATTATCCGCGCAAGAAAACCAGTCACAATTTGTCTGGCTATGGAGGCCCTCGGCTGCAACGTTGTACAGCAACAACGTGCTAATCCCCGTGCACGCGAGTCTCCACGGGAGGGGGAGGGATAATCCATTGGCGCCTTGCGATTCCCACTCTAATGCAAATCCGAATGATTATCAAGCGGAGCCGATCGACGCAACGTATCATCTTGGCCGGGAGAGAAAGAGACCCGGCCCTCCCCCCGGCGATCGGCTCCGCTATAAGCCTTACGGAGTGTGCTACACGCGAGCGCTGGAAAAAGTAAGCGCGGCCGGATAGAGGCAGTTGCTGAATTATGAAATCGCGGGACGGTGAAAAAGCGCAGCGGGAGGCTAGAGTGCCGGGTAAAAATCGGCGTGCAGCGGGGGCGGGGGCGCTTGCCTCCCGGGCGAAACGTGAGAGCGCGCGCGCGCTCGCGCTTCCAGCCGCGCATGAATTCGCAATTTGTTAAAGCACAGTTACCCTCGGCGCTCTATAGCCGCGAGAGCTCCCGGCTTTCCTTCTCGCTCGCTGCTGCACGGCTCCCCCGTCCCTTGGCAACCGCCTTTAAACGCTTCATTATGCACGCGCGTGCCCACGCGGCCGATATATATCGCCTTTCCGTATAGATCGCCGATGCATTGTACGGCCGGCGTTAATAACAAGTGAACCGGCACGTAAGTATGGAGCTCGATAGGAGGGGCCCCGGATAAAGCCGAGGTAAGCCGATATATATCGCGGCTTTCGCGAAAAGCATAACACAGCAACAGCCCGGGGAATTTCACTTGTCGTCGAGTTGTTCCTGCTACTGCTGAACGGGATACCGTTAGAGTAGTTCTCGAGCGATTAAAAAGTTAGCGTCGTGCGCTTGTAAATGTAAAAGAGGCAACGGGCTAAAGGCGAAGCCAGCGCTTTCAATGCCGCCGGGACTGTAAATCAAGCTGTAATTCGGCAAATGATGGAATTGTGCGCTCTCGAACACGTGTGTGCACGTGTGTCAGTGCGAGAAAGCAAACCTGCGTGTGTGTACGAGTGAACGAGTTGCAGGGTCCGGTAGTTAGCGGCAGCAGGATTTCGCCAGCAGCTTAATAAAGAACGCTTTAATGGCTTACTACTGGTCAAGTACATTTACCTGGATTATCGACAGTGGCAAACAAGCCCGAGATAGGGTTAATGTGGATGCGATAAGGTGAGCCGGCTCCGCGAATTCCTAGGGAAATTATAACAGTAAACGTCGCCCGGAATCCCTCGCTCCAGCCTATATCTATATACGTTTCTTTGCTATTTCATTAGACGACGACGACGACGACTTTACTTGTACACGATTATTAAATCAGGCCTAATTGTAGAAAAACAATGCCCAGCTCCTCTTGCACGGGTAGTTCTATTTAATTTGCTTAATCTCGTTAGACTAAAGAAAAGGAAAAAGATGAAAAGAAGGAGCAATTAACAAGCCGTCCGGATAGTGTTGTCTGTTACAACTGGAAACATTGATTACTCGCGGCTGCTTAGCAAACGCCAACGGGCGAGCAGTGTAACACTGGGCTCGGAAAAGAAAAATTCTCATTTCCGACACAACGGCCTCTGGGAAAAGTAAAAAGTCGGATAAAAAGGAAAAAAAGGAAAATAAGCAAGAGTCGCTGGCTAGAGCGCGGAGAGGAGACTGGAGATAGAGAGCGGTCAGCCGGGCACGCCGGCGCGTTTCTTTTTGCGCGGCTCTCAGGCGCGCGCGCGCTCGAGCGTGTGACGCGGGCGCGCGCGCGCGGGGCCGGCTTACTCCGTGTAGCCCGCGCGCCTCCAACCGCCGGCCCCGCAGTCCGAGTCTTGGCACAGTAGCCGCGCGCATCCGGTTTTCCCGCGGCCCCCCCCCCTCCCCCGAACGCCTGTAACGCGCGTCGTTATTTAGCCCCAACAGCGCACCAGTATCTTGGGCAGTCGGTGCCGAGGGGCAGGGGGGGGGGCCGAGTCCACGGTCTGCCGGGCAAATTAACCGAGTGGCGATCCTCGAGGTCGCGCTTCGAGGACCAACAAGGTCTCCGGAGCGCGTGCGTGTTTGCTGCAGCCGTGTCCTCTCTCCCCTGGGCCTCGACTCGCGATGTTAGCCGAGCGCGTAGATAGCGGCTAGACATGTGGCTTAAGTGCGGGCCCGCGACAATTTCAAGCTTAGACGCCTGGCCCGAGCGAGCGAGCATGCCGGAAACGAGATTGCAGCTTCCCCTGCTCTCCCTCTTTCCCTGTGCGTCTGTGTACCGGTAGGCAGGGCCTAGGAGCTCGCGGGAAAAGCGAGACTGGAGAGTAATTGGACGCGGACGCTCGTCTATTCGCTCTTATCTCGCGCGCGCACGACGCAACTCTTCTACTCGTCGCTCTCTTTTTTCCTCTCTCATTCCCCTTTTCATTCCTCTATACTTGTCTTTTCCTTTCTTTTATTTTCCCCTCGATAGCTATATCGCAAGGCCGAGGCGAATTTTCACGCGCCGTCGCCGCAGGCGCAGCCGTCGCGCATATACGACGGGTTTTCGCGAAAGTATGCCGATAGCGATTCCACGATGCCTCTCTTCTAGCGGGCTACATTTTTCCGCGACTCTGCGGATTTTAAGCGGATGTTTTCGAGACTCTTCTCTCTCGCTCTGTCTTTCATTTTCTGATTAGTCGCCATCTGGTTTTGACGGATTATCCGAGTCTTTGCTTTAGATATTATAAAGAGACGCGCATTTGGTATGGTACGCGTCAAGGATAGACTTGTTGACAATTAGCGCGAATTTCGATCTTTTAATTGTCGAGATCGCTTGGGCGGCAATCGTTACATTTGAATATTATGACGCTCGATAGTCATTGATACGGTGAGTTTACGGTTTTCAAACTGGATTGGCGCCGGCGAAACGGAAGAAAAAAGGAGGACATAAAAAAAAAGAAGAAAAAGACAACGGATAAGAGGGGGAAAAAGAAGGAAGAGATGAAGTTATGAAAGTCACGGGCAGTACATAAATAAAATGGAGCAGGAGGCGCGCTTGTCAGCGGCGCTCGAATGCTCGTATATTAGCAAGACACTCGGCCGATGCAAACTTGCAGGATTATTTTCTAAAGATAGAATGATATAGATACGATTTTTAACGCCGCCGGAGAACAGGCTTTTTCGATCCTATCTCGCTGCGGCGCAGTCTTTTTAACCGTTTTAAAAGTTCTCGTCCTGTGACGATGCGAAACGCAGGCGGGACGACTCTCGAGGCTCGGAATAACAACTTAACTAAACGAGCCATCACGTCTAATTACCCGCACTTATATACATTTGTAAAATAAACAATAAGAGGAAAAAAAGCAGCTCTCCGCCCGTCTAGCTGCATCCCATAAATCTAAATAGTTCATTGAATGAGAGTAAGTAATAATAGGCCTTTGAATTTAAAACTTGGCAGATAAGTGGATCACGTGTACATAAGCGCGCTTGTTTTAGCCTCGTAAAACTCTTTAATCTACTTCGCGCTTTATACGCGATATATACTTGTAGAATCAGGTAATGTGGGTTAAATGAGGATTACGCACGTCAGAAAAATTTTACTGTCGATGTATATATTAGATTACGTATTGTCATTTAATAGTTATTTTTTCTATAATTTATTTTTATAATAAAAATAAAATTGAAGATCAACAGAACTTTATTTATTAACTTTTTCAAACAGAGTTATACCGGGGTTCATTCTAGCAGGTACTTTCCTCATCAGATAATAAATACAAGAAACTATATAATAAATTTGTTAAACAATCCTCGTTAAAGTGGCTCAACTTTTGGAAGAGTAAAGTTGTCGTGCTAACAATTAAAATTACAAAATTAGCATTTCAACGCTGACTATGAAATAAGAAGCGTAAGTAGGTTAACGCGAGAAAGGTAAATGTAGCGTAAATATCTTGACTGCACATCTGTGCGTGCGGATTCATTTATGTAACCGGTTATTTCACATTTAGTACAATGAGCTTATTTACTCGGACTCTAAAGAGCAAATTATATTTACTTTCAAAAAAAGATAAACACCGGCTGGCCAATGAAAATTTCGACTTCTTTTTTATTGCCCTCCTTTTTCTTTAAATCTTCCTCAGATGAAGATGAACAACTGCATTGTGCTGTTTATAAAAACTGCAACTTTTTGTAAACTTTCCTTTTCTACGTGTAAAGAAAATCAGTTTATATACAGACTGATGTGCACCTTTCAAAAAGCTAAAATAATTTTCGAAAACTGCAGGCTCGTCGATGAAAATAAAAAAAAATTATCAATTTTTCCAAGAAGAAGAAAAGGTCGATGCTGCAAGTATAGGGGCGGCGCAGAAAAAGGAGGGGAAAAAAGATGCCGGAGTAGTATAAGCACGAGCGGTTGCCGGCGAACGTCGATCCTCAGGCAGGCCAATTATCCCGCTCTCGGAGTTGGAAAAACGCGATGCGCGGGCGCGCGCCGGCAGTAGCCGTGGAGCGCTTATTAGAGCGTCGCATCTGTTAGCCGCTTAATTATCAGAGTCGCGCGAGCTCCTCCTCCCTCCTTACGACGGCCTGTCTGCTCCTCTACGGATTCAGCGCTACTTTATATATATAGAAGCACCGAGAGAAAGAGAGGAGCTGCACCGAGAGGGAGAGCAAGTAGGAGACTGGCTATTCCGCCGAGATTTCAGAGATTACCTGCGGCTCCCTCTCACCCCCCACCCTCCCCGCTTTTGTTCTCGCACAAAGACGCGCGAGACGCTCCGGATCTCTACATTTTTCACGATTATCCGGTTAACGTGTTGACTGTATCTCTCTCTATCTTTCTTGTTCAGCCGGGCGGCATGGAGAATTGTCTTGGCGGACTCTCGCAGCCCTCTCTCCTGGGTGCCCTTTATTCTGCAAATATTTAATTTTCTCCAGTCGGACAAAGCTCCAGGCGGATCTGAATGACGCTTGTAGCTCGCGTGCCCTTCGGAGCGTTTAGCAATCGTCACTTGATTTTTCCCTGAGACACTTGTATTCGAAGCCCCAATGCTAATGGGCAAAATTCTATTAAAACAAACCTGTCATAAACATGTGAAAATTCGTCCAAATTTGTCGAGTGTTCGGTTAATTTGTTATGCGCGTGAAAAATAAAGAAGAAAACGGGTAAAAGGTAAAATTAATGCGAGTAGGAGAGGAAATAACATATTCAGCTATTTCGGCCGTTTCAAAGCCGTATAATTTCCCGTTAAACTCACTTCAGCCTAGGCACGTGATACTAATACAAACGTCCTCGTTTTTAACGTGGTTATAGTCTTTTAAGCAGCAGCCCGAAACTACAGAGTAAACAAAGGAACTACAAACGTAGCCGACTCTTAAATCTCTATTTCCTGAAAAGCCTTGCTTTTACCGGTCGTCTGCGCTCCTGAGATTTACCGTCGGTCTACCGTATTATATTATTGAATCAACCTTTGCTTAATTCGTTTTCTTCTTTTTTTTCATTTACTCTTTCGAGACATGACGAATTTCTCCTCTTCTGACTTATTCTTTTTACCAACGAAATACCTTTGATGAAACTTTTTTTTTACACAATTGATTTTTCAAATTTCTCAACGACTGCGCTTATTCGAGCACCGTATCATCATTCGAGCGTGCATTGTTAAATAATTAAAATCGAGCATAAGAAAAAAATTGAGCTCGGGTAGAAGTTGATGTAATTGCACTGTTTATTGAATTATTCGTCTAATAAATAAAAGCAGAGTCACGCAATCATATGGAAATCGATTACGCGAGTGAAAACAATTTAGTTTATAGCACGGCATACATTTAGGAAGCGCGCGCAATCGATCTCGGGCTCGAGCTCACAATTTACCATTGGAAACCCCTAATTTTCGGCAGTGCGCGCAGTAACGGGTTCAAGAAACTCCCCATTCATCCCGTATACCGCCCTTTTCCTTCGCTAATTTATCAACAACAAAAGCGTTTAATTATCGCGCAACCCACTTTTATCCTCGGCATTAAAATAACAAGTGCCTTTGAAAAAAGCGGAAGAAAAGAGAAAGAAAAATGCAACTTTGAAGTATTTAGTATACATATCGCGTAAAAGGCTATCTTGAATGGATTGGAAGATCAAGGAGAGACGGTCGAGAGGAGAGAGAGAGCGTAGGCTGTCGGGGGGTGTGGGCTGTTCATCTGTAACTCGTCGTGCTTCAATCAAGGATTTTTATGCAGCGCTCGTCAGCAAGTAATCCGAGTCGCTATCAGCCCCCTCAATCAATCGCGTGGAAGCGGCGGCGGCGGCCGGCGTTCCCCCGACAACACCCCGACGTGTCGACGGAAGAGCGAGATTCTAACGGGCACGGCGAAAACGAGCAAACGGATCGCTCGACGATCCAAGAGAGGAGCGCGCGCGGCTGTAGGTCGGCCGCCGCCGCCGCCGCCGTCACTGATTACCGGCCCGTAATAGCTTCTCCAATCCTATCTTTTTTTCCCTCCGCCTGGCCGTGAGCCGGTCTTTACGCCGATTCGCCCCCTGCCCATCCTCCTCCAATCCTTTGATCGTTAACGACGTACTTTTAACGACATGCGAATCACCCGACGACCGATCTAACCTATCCAAACGGATAAATGCCACTTGCACTTTTGATCGAAAATTTTCTAGTTGGCCCCTCCTGCCACTTGGAGACTTGACCACCTGCTCTACAGTAGAGACCTTGCCATTTGCCCTGGCCCTTTTCTTTTTACACACTTTTGACAAGTGTAAGGCTTTTTCTTAAGGGATTAGTGAAAAAAAAAACGTTTAATTAAAAGGCTGTTTTGAGGAGCTTGCGCGAGGAAAAAGAAATAAAGCGTGGTAGTTTTGCGAAGACTGCGCACTGCTGTAATTCTAAGTTTTACGGGGATTTAATTAAAAAAGTGGAATAGAGGCTAAAGACCGGAGATTGTACGGTTAATATGGCTGGAATGATTATAATTTTGTGCGCTTAAGCAGAAGCGTTTATACTTGAGTTGGCGTCCCTTTTTTTTTGTAAGAGTTCATTGACAAATTGTACAAACACCAAAGTTCGGCTTTATTTTTCTGAATTATAAATGGTATAATATTTCGGGAATAACGATAATCATTAACTCTAATGACAACGACGAAAGTTCATTAAAAATCTGTATTTAGATGAAAGCGATAATAATCATCTATATACCTATACCTAGGCGGATATAAATATTGATCAAATCTACTGCAAGATCTCGCGTTGACATAAATATGCAGCGGGCTCAAAGAAAAATATAGCCGGCATATCGATGTTATCGTGCGCGTTTTAATGTGTACTTCAAGTTCCCATATAAATAACACGGCTTTTAGGCCATGTTAATTAACTAATTTAATCGGAAAAAACGTGAAACAAAGCATTCCTCTACAAGTGGCTTATCTACAAGTGGATATTAATCAAAGAGCCGACGATAACAAGGTTCGGCTATTAAGATTTCGATATTTGCCGAGCAGACAAAAGTGTCTCGGCATACATCGTCGAACGGAAAATCAAAGAAATCCAACATCGAGAGACAGCGCGCTGCCACGGGTATACGCGTAGGTAAGCTCGCGTAATGCCTTGTCCGACCGTTAATTCTTTCGCGGAATCCGAAAAAAAAGCCGAGGCGGCCGCAGCGAGTGAGTGCACAGACCAAATACCTCGGAGCGGTCCACGCGCGTCCGAGAGTGAGAGAGAGAGAGAGAGAGAGGGAGACGCGGAAGCATCGCTCCGGCTAATAGGATGCTAATTTATGCCGGAATTAGTAGTAGAAGGGAGCCCGGAAAGAAGAGTGTGCGGCGGGAGGAGAGAAGAGAGGCAGTGCTCGTTGCGCCGGAGGTTTTTTCTTGGCGCGCCGCGTGATTTACGGGCCGGCGACGGGGCTCGCTCGTAAACGAAGCCGCGTCAGAGACCGCCCGGCTCTTTTCGCGGAAGCCCCACGCCTGTTTGCGTTTCGCGCGACTTGCGGTAGAGAAAGACCGAGAGACGGAGACGAGGGAAGCTGCGGCATTCCTATATATCTAGGTGGGACACTGCCCGCGGCCCCCAGAGTTCAGAGCTCTCCGGCTCCTCCTGCTCCTCTGACCGACGTATATAACCCCCCGTGCCGTGTACCGTTACGCAAGTTTCGGTTTTGATGGGAGACCCCCTTACTTTTATTGGGGGGAGACACGCTGCGGATTCGCGATTATGAAAGGACGATCGATAACTCTGGCTTACGCAATGCCCACTGCAAAGCGTTTTCTTATGTTCTCGCGCCAAGCCGCGAGTTACGAGGCTTTTCAAAATTCCCCAGCTCTCCCTCGCGTGTTATGCCTGTACACCGGCATCCGCATCGGGGGGGAGACGTGCGAATTTCGCGATATAAAGCAGCCTCGTGCGTATTAATGCGCTTTCGTAGAAAAAAGCACAGGCGAGAGAGGGCCGTTGGAGGATTTTAGCGGCGGTGTAAAACGAAAACACGGCTCGTCCGGCCGAGGCGTGGAGGAAACATTTGTATCGTTAAAACCGCGCGCGAATAGCGCATTTAATACAGACGTCGCCGGGGCGAACAGTTAGATTATATGGTTATGTCTCTGTTCGGCGCGAGTATGCGGCTGCGAGAGACAGACTCGTGCGGATAATTCGAGAGCCGAGCTTATTTATTTACCCGATTTTATTGAACCACGTGCGACCGAGGTTGTTCGATGACACACCGTTGTCGGCTAGCTTGTTATCGCATTTTTTCCCAGCCGATACTATCGCGGCTATTACACCGATCGCTTATAATGTATTCATCAGGTTTAATTAAATGTACATAAAACTGGTCTCGCAGTTAGACCGAAGATTATTGATAGTCACGCTTGACAGTCCGAGCACGTATACATAAAATAACAATTATTAAAATTCAATGAGGTGTAACGACGCGACCACTGTTTAATCAGTATATATAATCGCTCAAAACAGTATAAAAGAGTCGCTGGGCTGCCGCGAAAGATAATCATCGCTTACCAAGAATCGACAAATATGTGTAGCATAAAACTTGGCCAATGAGATCATAAAGAAGAGAGCCGGGTAAAGCGAGATCCATGCGGATGATAAACGTCCGATAGATTTGCTTGGACAACGCGCGTATAAAGCCAAGCTTATTTCTTCGGCGAAACATTAGCGCGTCTGGCTTCTCTCCTGGGCGATTTCGGGGTTAATCGGCACTTGTCGGCGCAACGATCGTTCCGAGAGAGCTTCCACGCAACGCTTTCGAGGGCGAAATTGCACGCTCCAACGCGAGCTCCACTTATTCGCACTCGCTTCTGTGTGAGAGAGCTCCTCGTGCGCCACTTTAAATGAGTCTCGCTGATTAAATTAATAGCGCGAGAAGGTGCGAGAAGTAGTCAGAGCTGATTATGCCGCCGCAGCGGTTGCGGCTAATAATGCCGGGATGCTCCAACAGAGTATAAGATGCCACTTGCAAAGCAATTTCGTTTCTTTCTTTTTTCTTTGTCTTTTTTTATTTTCATTTTAATTTTAGTTTTACGGTACGAGACCTATTTGCATTTTCAATTTTAAGATGCGGGATTTAAAGGCAAAATAAAATTTAATACCGGCATGCAAATGTTGGTATAGAGTTATACAGAGTTAATTGACTGAATTGGAAAAATTTATTTTTTACGCTGCTGGCAATGGATGCTTGCCAAAAAATGCTTCTTCTCGGGTAGATGCTATTGGATTTGTTTTGCTCTCGTGTGCGGCTGGAAACGAGAAAATAGCGTATCGTTATATCGCGGAATGTGCGTTTAAAAGTTGGTAATGCGCGAGGGGCAGCACTACTTTCCCTGTCAAACTATTCCGAATTTTTTCGCGATGCAACTTTATTTGTAATTGTTTTATACTCGTATAACAGTGTAAAATCAGTATAAACGAAACTCCACGTACGGGTAATAAAGTTGAAAATACAAATTTCCCGGCCTCGCGAATTTAATTCTGGTATGTCGTCCTCTTTTCAGAAATATTTTCATTTAATTAACATACTTTCCATTTGCCCCAGTCGGTCTACCGTAAAAAAAGAGCCAGCGAATGCAGTCGACTTTCCTTCGAAGCCTGATAACACACTAGCCAATCATCGGTCGGGTTCTGCTCCATTAAGACATTTATTGAAGCATCGATCGAGCGAAAAGGGAAGTCGACAAAAGCAGTCAAGGCAAAAGGTTAAGAAAATAGTAAACGAAATAAAAAATAAGGAGACAGCAGCGGGGGCTGGAGGGGATTACGCAATCGTCGAAACCGCGATCCTGGACTTTACGGATCGCCGGAGAAGAACAAACGCGGCCGAACAAAAGGGGAATTCGCGAGTCCGCGCGCGACAGTCGCGCTCGCGCGCAGGCCCGATTCATATTGGATTTGCATACACTGGCCATTCAGACGCTCGGCCAGCTTGGCATTTACATTCAAAGAAACTGTCTTTGTGCTTGAGGCTGCTGCCAGGCCCCGCCGAGGTAGCCCCCGGATCTGTACATCTCGATTAAAATGACGGCGAAGAAAGAAAGAAAGGTTTGAGCGATCGTTGGAAAACAATTAGCTGATCGGTTATTTTCAAGTAGTAACGGCAACTGTCGATCGCCTTTGTTTCCGACCGATTGTCCTGACGAGTCGACTTTATCATATACATACATACGCAGCCTATATGGCTAGGGATACAATATACACTTGCCGCCGGTGCTTCAACAACAATGTGCGAATGGCTGTCGAAAATGTGCCCAGGTCGATTCGTCAGACTGATTTTTTTTACAATACTCTCCCCCCCCCCCTGCCTGTAATCCAAAATCTTCTCTTGACCTTTAACTTCTTTTCTTTATTGCGCGCGCGTGTTATTTTTTTTTTCATCCCGGCCATAATTTCGATCGATAGACCGGGCGTTGCGTTAGCTGACTAGGCACAAAATCGTAATTACGATCGCCGAGGAAGTCGACGCATTGTTACACCCGAACAAAAGTAACACTCCTTCTTCATCTTCCTCTCTTTTTTTCTTTTTTATTCAAAACCTTTCTATCTTTTACGAGATAAGATTTTCAACGCAAAGCTTATTATTACAGTAGTTTCTGCTACCCTGAGATTAATAATTCGCGAGGTAAGGAAACAAAAAATCGAGTCGCAATGTCGGTAAGTCATGTTTGTGCGAACCGTAAATTGACGTTTTTTATTAGACTTTGCCATTTGACTTATAACGTTACCTTTGACTTCTCAACATTCTGAAAAAAAAAAATAGAATTTGTGAAACTGACCGTATACGCACGTCGTCCGGCGCATATATATAATCCAGCCGAGATAAACAAATTTTGCCGAGATACGTGTAGTTTCGCGGACGAAATAGGCCAGGGCTCTTCTTGGACGAGCCGGCTGAATTTATTAATACCCGTCTCTCCTACACCCCCCCCCCCGTTTGCCCCACGTGTTTTCCGGTGATCTAGTGCCGTCGAGGCCGAAAAAGTGCATGTTTATATTCTTTGCGCAACGGGAATGAAGCAGGGAAGAAGAAGTAGAAGAGGAGTGAAGAGGGGGTGGTTTCACCGGCGGGGGAGGGGAGGGAGAGAAGAGTAAGAGGAGCAGAGAAAAAGAGGGAACGGTACGGGAGTTTTTCCAGATTTACCGCTGCAGCGCGCTGAGAGAGAGTGAGAGAGCGAGCGGGAGGGGGGGGGAGAAAGAGAGAGAGAGAGATCAACGGCAGAATGCTCAAGCGCGTATTTATTTATCTCTTCCTTCCTATTTTTGCCCGCGAGCATTAATCGTACAGTAGGACCGCGCGCGGACGCGAATTTATCCCTCTCGCTTCTCTATTTTATATTGTTTGTTTTGTTTTTGTTCATAGCCAACAATGACAGTCGCGGCGCTTGTGTTTCCGGGCTATTTCATAGAGCCGCGCTTCCGCCGATCTGTCCAGCCGGAGCCCAGATCTAGCCCGGCTCCATTGCCCGGGCAGCTTTGGACCTCTAATGAGCACGGCTGTATGTGCGGTCTAAACCCGAAACACAGGGATAGATGAGTAACGCGCATGGGCAAGGTGCGACGAGTCGCATGTTGGCAATCTGAGGAGGAGTCGTAGAATAGGTGGTCGCTGCAGACAGGGAGAACGATAGGGGGGCGGGGAGAACGGAGAGTGACAGCTGCCGGGGCGAGGAGCCGCGAGAGACGCGGGGGTCTCCCTTTCCTCGCGGTTCCCAGGACACAATACATTCCTGGAATGCCAGGGGCCCTCGCGAGCCTCGCCGCTGCGAAGCCTATAACAGGCGCTCGCTCCCCTAACGGTGCTCCCTACCGCCGCCGCCGCTCTCTGCGATCTCACGCTAATAATTCGCCCGCCGGCTCCGCAGATCCTCGGCTCCTTCTCTTTCTCTCTCTCTGTCTCTCTCTCTCTCTCCGCGCGTTTTCGCGCCGAGGAGGAAAGTAAAAGAGAGCCCATCACAGTCGGCCGATGTCCGCTCTCCTTCCGTCCGCGTATAACACCGCCTCGAGTGATTCTTATCATCTACCCTTCCCCTTGCCGCTCCACCCAGAGCTTTCTGCACGGCTCAAATCAATCTCGTACGTATGGCTCGCGGCCTGATTTTTTTGCCGGGCGGCCAAGATGCTTGTCCCCTCGATATCCCGTAAACACTGAACCCTCGTACATTATTTCCCTCCTCCGGCTTTTCATAATCGTGCCTCTTTTCCGCGATTTCGATTGAACTCGGATATATGTGGGTCTGTGCACGTGAGCGTTTGCGTGGATCCGTGGGTGGATGTGTACGCGCGCGTGTGCCGTTTGGAAGCGGCTCGATAATTTATGGGCAAGCGCAAAAAGTAGAACGGTTATTTATTGCCCTGGGAAAATGGGGCCTTTTTCTCGAAAACCAACACTACGGGAGGGGGGACGAGACGCATACAGACTCTTTTCTCTCACTCGGCGCATGTGTAAACTGGCCGTCGAATCTCCAGCAATAATTTCCCGATCAATCAAGATAAATCGTCGTTAACGAACTCGTCGCGCCACAACTCGGATAAGCGTGGAAGCGCAAGGAGCCGGCAAGCCAAGCGAGCCTAGACACGCATAGTGTAGGCTATACAAATAGCATAGCGAAACGACGAGCGTGCAGCATCCGAAAAGCCCACGGAAACGCCCACAAAGGGAGAGAGAGAGAGAGGAAGCGGTACTTTGCTCGCGGACAAAAGGCACGGTAGGAGACAGTGCGCCGGCAAGCGAGTTACACCGTGCGCAGTTTGTTATTGCTCGGAAAACAATCGAGAAGTGCCTCTTCCTCTGACGACGACAACAACACGGCTGTTTATACCTGGGAGGTAGATATAGCCGAGCGAGGCGCAGGCGGTAGCGGGTAAGGAGCGACCTTGCACTTGATCGTCGGCGGAGAGTAGGCGAGGCCGCTAGCCCTCTCTCTTTCTCTCGATCGCCAGTGCAACTTTCCGCCCCTCCTCGCGTCCTAGTCCTCGCCGACGGCGCAACGGGTCCGCACTCTCTCTGACGCAGCAGCGGCTCCTTTGTGCACCCGTTCCTCCTCTCTCTCTTTCTCTCTCCAACTCTTTTGCAGTATCAAGAGAGAGAAAGCACGTGCGCCGGCTGCATCTGGGCCGAGGTGCAGTGCCCGGGAAAAATGCGGCTATGCACTCCGGCAGCGCTACTGCCGCCCACGTGTGCTCCTTTCTTCCCTCGCCTATTATCCTATCCGCCGCGTACACGCGTGACCGGGCCTCCTATGCTGCTCCTCCTGCTGCTGCTGTTCTCTCTCTGGTATATTGGCGTGTTGCTCTTCCGAACAGGCTCTCTGTGTTTTGACGGCGGAGACAGACGTCTCAATGTCTCTGCGACCATGTACGGCTGTGTATATCTATGCGCGCCTGTGTACGTGCACGTGTGCTCTTGGCTTTTGTTGCCTCGATTTGAATAGGCGGCCGCTTTGTCGAATGCGCCAGGCGCTCCTTGCCTCTCTATGCTAAGACCCCTACCCAAGCTATCATTGACTAGATTACACGGAAGCTGTTTGACTCTCTCTCCCTCCTCCTCTCGTCGCTCTATCGCTCTATCTTTTTCTTTCCAAGATTTACTGCTGTTTTTCGGAAAACAAATTTTTGCGCGTCAACTACTTTTGCAAGAGTTAATAAAACTTTTTAAATTTATGCCCAAAGACGGCGGATGTTTACTCATATTGGAGAGAGTTTTATTTGATTTTTAATTCGTTTTTCTTATTTTTTTTCTTTTTTTCCTTTTTTTTAACACGGCGGTGAAATGCGAATCTTTAGTGACGTTTAAAATTGAGTAAAAATTCGTTACATACTAATATCGGTGCAACGCTTTTTTTCTGATTATTAAATGTAAATCGTTGAAAGTTAATAAACGGTTAGGTGAGGAGGAAAAAAAAGGAGCGATTCATTAAAAAAACAATATTTATGTGGAGTAGGCATAATATGTAATTGATACAGTTAAAGCGTGCGTATGGGCTTTAAGTAGAACAAGCCCGGCACGGCAAGCCCGCGCGCGACGTAATACTTAGATCGCAGCAGCGATGCGCAGTAAGCGTATTATTTAGCTGGCGAGAAAGAATGTTTTATCTCTGTAAGCGACAGTGACGTATAATACGTGTATTCCCGGCGCGAACTTTCTGAAAACATAACTTCCCATTTTATATAGAACAAAAGAACAAGAGAAAAAAGAGGAGCTACCGCTCGGAAACTACAAGAGTCCGCTGAATACGTGTGTATGTCCATTAGTTCCTCTCTCTCTCTCGCGATCCCCTTTGCTCACAATAAATTAATCCCATAAAAAAGGCAAGAGATACGGCGGGTATCGCATACCAGGCGATTAGAGTTAGCCAAGCGAGGATCCCTCATAATCTAATCAATTACGAATTTCAGGTCGAAACGATTAAAATTGCAGAAACCGAAGAAAAATAAATGTCTGCAAAGCTACATAAATATATATGTATGTATGTACACATATATGTAAAGCTGTAGTGTGTTGCCGTCGCCGCGAGAGCGAGCAGTTTTTCTCGGACGGCGCATTATGTAGGCTAAGGCTAGCCGCGTTCGCGCTTGTACGTACACGCGTGAGAGAGTAATCGGACCGCCTGGAATCTAATATAATTGGTTCATTAGCTGCTAATTAATGGAGAAGGAGGAAGTAACTCACGGGGAGAAGCTGCGTCAGGCCCACTCTCTCCCTCCATCTGACTTCCGCTCTCCCATCCGAGCGATCCGGCACAATGAAATTTCCATCTTTTTCGGCCCACCTCACCCGCCCGTCCGTACCCCCTGCCTCGCCTATTCTTTTGGTCGCTTAATTGCGCCCGTTGTGCGCTTACAATTTATTAGATATCTGACCGCGATATCGCCTATTCCCCCCTCTTCCACCTCCACCTCTCTATATTTCTCCCGGTCTCTTTTTACGGCTACTCCCCTTTTTTCCGATTCCAAACTAAAAATGAGCAACCGGCACTTGCTAGATTTCAATATTTCATCAAGCTATCAGCCTGGAAACGCTTTGGAAACGTTTTTAATTAAAGCCGCGCGGGAAAATTATTTTTTTACTTCCTTTTCATCCAATATATAACCGAACGGTCAATTGACGAATGTTTTTTTTTCTATATACCTTCATTATTCTCCGACCTGAATAACGGCAGGGAACACGTATATTCCGTGCGGCTTGTGCGGTGACGTTCAATACCCCCGACTAATAAAGCGCGCTAGAGACGTAAGAGGCGCGCCAACGGAAAGATCAGCAATTACCGCGAGGGATAATACAAAGTCTCTTTATATATCCGACGGAGAACGAATAAAAATAGCCATTAGTATCGAGGGACTGGATTAATGGAAAATAACGCGCGCCTCTGCTTCTTCGAAATCGAAATAGATCGAGAAAGCGCAGCGAGAAAAGTACGCGTACAGCCGAGTAATTCAGCGCATGTGTGTGTGTGTGCGTGGCCGAGTAGGAGGTCGAAGATCGAGGCAAGAAACGGCAATATTTCCTCGGCGTGCAGTTCCGAGGAGGTTAGCCGCTCTCGCCGGGCCGAGCGCTATTGCTTATTCGAGAGAGGCCCCGGGGGCTCGGAGTTGGCGCATTAACGCGGGCCCGCGAGGCGGGGCTCTCGGTCAATCGGCCGAGTTTTAAAAGCCATATCTCTCGGCCGGCCGGCAATTAAGATTCGCCCGGCCCCCTTTTTTTCAGACGGCCGAGCTCTAATTATTTATTTACGACATTGTTCGCGCGAGAGAGCAGGCACGGTCTGCTGCCGCCGCTGCAGCTCACTCCCTATCCGGCCGAGCTTTTGATTTATGGATCTCAGCGGATGGATCTTTTTCGGCGCTATTACGCAATCGGAGGATCGTGCCGGGCCAGTGGGCATAATTACATCAGGCAGCGCGTGCCCGCACCTCCTGCCACGCTCCTCCCTCGACTTGTTTACGCCCGGTTAATTAGGGCCTGGAAGGGGGTGCGCTTATTTCGGCCCGCCGAGGAAAATACGAGGAATTTTTCAAAGCCCCGAGCGGCGGCGCGCCAGCGATAAGCATCGCGTGCGGCTTGTACGCAATGCCAAAAGCAGGCCCGGTAAACACACGAGGAGGATCAATCTAGTCCGCTCGGATTACTTGGGCCAAGCGGCCAACCTAACGCGTGCGCGCAGCTTGTGCTTGGCGAACAATTTACAGGGCGAATCGGTCTTGGGCGCAGTCGGAATGAGAAAGGGAATTCTCGATTATATTTAGCGGACAAGGGCTCGGGGGAGAGAAAGAGCGCGCGCATATACATTAGCGAGCTAGATGCAGCGATGCAACTTCTCGGCTTTTCATGCAAATTGGAAGCCGCTTCGATTATTAGCGTTTTCGCGCAGCTGAAGTAGCCTGGCAGATGCGGCGAGCTCGAAGGATCGATAGCCCCTATGTGGACTGCCGGATTTAGACGCGAGACCAGCTGCTCGATACCCGAGGATTTTCATCCTTAGTTGTTACGGCTTTTTTACTCATACGGAGAAAATTGCAGTTTTATTTCTGGTAAAATAGATTCTGATTGCCTTTTACGTATTTCTAGGATAATGGCGGCTTTTAAAATCAGTCAGTTTTTTTTAAAGACTTGTTATTTTTACAAGGTAATTTATAATATCTTATATGGACATTGAGTAAATTTAATCAAGACTTCCGGTTATTTATACACTTTGATTATCTGAAAAAAAGAAGAGCTCGAGCATTTTCGTCGCTGCTTGAATTTACTCGTGCACTTTATTTATTTTTACTTGACCAGCAACGGGTCGCTCACAGTTATTATAATTATGTAGCAGCGGCGGAAGAATAAAAGTTGAATGAAAAGTAAATCGAAGAAATGTTCATTAAAGCGTTTTATCCGGAGCTTCGAAAGGAATTTTATTTACTTTCGCATCGCTGCTTTAAGTTGGAAAATCATGAGGTCGAATTGGTTTCGATCACGGAACTTTTCGCGTGCAAGGCGCCATGTATTTTACTTAACGGCGTAAAAACGTTAGAAAGCTCTTTTCTCGACTGTCTGCGAAAGAAAATTCGACTGAAAACATCGCGAAAGCGTAAATAAAAAAGGGAAAAAGAGGGCAGCGTAAAAAGGAGGATCTTTTCAAAAGACTTTCTCGCGATAAACTCTTAACTAGACTCTCTTCTGTATTTTCGGAAAATCAATTCGAGCGTAATATAAATGAGCCGTGAATAACTTCTTAATATTACTTTTACAGCTTTATTCTGTTGCGACTTCTTTGTTGACCGAGTCAAACAATGCACACATATATGCTAACATAGTGTACACGTGTGAACGCGCTTTATTTACCGGGAAAAATAATCGTAACAGAAATGTTTTGACAGACTTTGAATCTAATGCTTTTTTAATGTTGAAACAAAGGCAAATGATTCGGCTTGAATTCAAATAAGTTACGTATCACCTTAGCAGATTAACTGTGTTTTCCCTACTGAAGATAAATTGATAATCAGACAATGACTTGCTTTATGGACTTGCAAAAACTCGATATTTGACACAGTCGACTATTTCATTGTTACATTCTAATATGACGCATTAGAAAGCTAACATGCATTATCATTAGAAACTGTGTTTTGACTGTGTTCACTACTTGTAAGTAATTTTTTAAGGAAAAAGGTACAATTAAAAAATCATGTTTCTGAGAAATAAGGAAGGTTATCAAAATGTTTGTGTAAGGCGCACGAGGTTATTATGAAAATTGAATAGTTACCGTAAACTTTTAATTTTGAAATAGTATAATTTGAAGATACATCGTAAGAGAGTCGAACAGTAAGTCTAAGAAATACCTCAAAATTACACAGTCTATATATGTGATTTACTTTTATAAGAAGATTCTTTAGAGAAACTGCTGGTATCGGCGAGTGTTATGCTTCTACTATATTACAGCACTTGAAGTAAGTAGCATTTCCAATCCAACAGTCAATAATATAATAGCAAGCCAAAGTGTAGCAAAGTGCATTTTTAAATTCCTTTAAATCTCGCAAATTGCAACGTATGCTTTACAATTTTAATAATAGCCTCGGCGTGCTAGTCCGGCACCAATAATGATAATAATAACAATAATAACCGACCCCAATTTTTCCCAGGATTCCATTGATTTTCCAAGGTAACACGATAAGCTCGCGCGTGGCTACGACTATTTTCATCGTATAATAAAACCGAAACAAATCATCGAGGTAATAAACAGCGCGGAAGATTAAGCGCTAGATCGTCAAAATACAAATTAAGCCGGCTGAATGAATGAGCGAGCGTCAGTAACGTCAGCGATTGAAAAGCCCCCAACGCTCTAGGAAGAAAAGTAACGCCGTGGTGCTGGTGGTGGGGCCAGTGCCGCCGCCGCGGGCGTTCATTGCCGAGCTTTATCCGGCGCATTACTTATTTTCGGCTTGGCCATTATGCGCGCATAAACAAGATAAAGCTGGCCCTAACTCGGGACATTTGTTTCCCGGCCGGCGTACTCGTTCAGAGTACGGGGCGCAAGGCAAGAGAAGAGAAGAAGCTGCAACGGGCGAGCTCTCCCGGCGAATTAGAAAAATCCCGGGGCCGCACACAATCCTATACAGTTAGCGAGTGCCAGGCCAGTGGATCGGTATATACAAGTGTGTATGAGTGCCGAAGGGACAGGGGGCAGGGGCTGGGGAGACGAAGAGTCGAGTGCGCGTGGGGAGTGAAGGTATAGTACGGAGGAACGGCGCCGGTCACTTTCACACGGGCCCGGCGCGCATTATTAATGAGCCGCGTGTGCGAGGACACAAAGAAGGAGCGCGCCGCGCTTCGCCGCGGCTAAAAGCCCTCGCGGATAGAATCACGGGCGGGTCAGATGCGTCGGCAGGAGGAGGAGTGAGGAGGAGGGGAGCGCGTTCGGCAGCAGCGCGGGAGATGTACCGAGTAGCTGGGCGCGCGCACGCTTTTATCTGCCGTCATGCGGAGAGTAAAGGCCGGAGGGAGAGAGGGAGCGACCGCTAAGCGGAATGCGACGCGCGGAGGCTTCATACAAGACAAGACGCTCTCGCTTGACGGGAGGATAAGAAAAATGGAGGAGCACCAGCAGCCCCGTGAGCACATCTCCCCGGCTCTCTGCAGCTTCTTCTCTCTCTCTCTCTACCAACCTCTCTTTCTCTCTGCGAAATTCAATTGGACGCGATTTTTGCGCTGGTACGCGCTTCGAAGAGCGACTCTCTGCCAGGGTTTGTGTCTGGCTAGCTGCTCGGATACTGCCACAGCCACCGCCGCCGCTGCTGCTCGGCTAAATTAATGGCTCTGCTACCTTTCGCCAGAGGCAATTGGATTATTATTGGCTCGCGTGAGCTATTGTTGGACCACCACTCGGAGCTGCTGCTGCTGCTGCTTCTGCGATATCGCAAAAACTGGATTGTTTATCGGGGACAACTTTGTTCAGAGCCAGCGAGGGAGATTGCCGGGATACTAGCTGCTCTCATATACGTGTAGCATTTTCAAAAGGACGAGAGCTCAATGCGATGATAGTGCGCCTTCATTCCTTTTGTTCCCTCTCCAGAGTGACACAATTTTTCAAAGTTCATTTTACCAAGTGAAATTTCAATTACCCAAACATGACAGTTATTGCATACGCGCGTGGCTATCTATTATCGACAGTTACGCAGCTGAATTGCACAATTAAGTTATACATAATGAAAGATTAAAAGGACGGAAGACTGCTGCTGCTGCTGCTGCTGCAGCTCGAGAGCTGTTTATCCGCGTACGCATAAGCTCGATCACTAATCCCGTATAAAGCTTTACGGCAGATATATATCTCGGAAAGAACATTATCTCGACACCTTACACTAGTACTCCTTCCGTAGCCATACCAACACGTACACACAATGTACGAATGCCTAGAATCTCATATCTACCTCCGCGGCATCGATACAACTTCTTCTCCCCCCCCCTCCTACTTCTTCTTTTTCTTTCTTCTTCCTCTTCCTCTTCTGCTTCTCCTCCTTCTCGAGAGAGAATATATCCTCGGAATCCAATGTCGTTGTTGAATCCAGAGAGAAAATCGCGACTATTCGAGCGCCAGCTAAATCAGGGGAGATTGTCCCAGGCAAGTAAGGGTCCATATAGCCATCCGCTATTCCCCTCAAATTTAATTTTTCAACGCTCAATCCTATCTCCCGCGCTCGATCTTCCAGCCCGCACGCCACATCCGCGCCTTTCTGCAACCTCTTCGAATTATTGTTTCCAGCGGAATGCGCCGAGTAAAGCCCGGCAAAGGAGCAGAGAGATGCCGGAACGCGGGATGAAAAATGAACCCGAGGCTCCTTACGCTCACTCGCGCGAGCACGCTGAGGCCCCCTCATTGTTTCGCGCGCGAGCATAGGCAGAAGATGAAGATGAGCCTCGACGCCGATGGGAAATGGGCTAAGATGGACAAATGGCCAATAGCCATCGGTTTTTCAAGCAACGAGATATTGTTTAGACAGTCGCCTCTCGGCCTCTACCGCGCCTCTCTTATATGTGAGATGTGTTACTCTTTTACGGCACAGCGCTGAGGGACTACTTCCCGTGAACCCGAACCCGCGCTCGGTCAATATTTGCTCGACCGCCTTGCCAGAGGTAATTTCGAAGCCGCGTTTGTTCTTATTAAATAGGGACGTTTTTAAAAGCTCCGACTTTTTCCAAGACCTTCTTTTTTCCTTGCCGTTTATTTTTTCTTTTGGACCAGCGGGCCGGTTGACTTTTTTAAATTTGACACTTGATACTTGAGCTTGACGGTATAGAGGTGAGTGTTACGGGAATTAAGGTATGGAGATGGGAGATAGACGATCTTTAATGAACTTATCAGATCAAAGTTGGTATTGTTGCTGTTGGCTAAACACCTGATTTGAAATACTTTTTTTGAAATATATTTTTTGCTTGTATCTCGATTGGTAGGAGCAAAGCGTGGAGGGGCGAGTTACAAGACCTTGATGATTCATTGTAATTGTAATTGAAATTCTAATACCTGATGCATAGATTGTATGCTAATACTCGAAGAATTCCGTAATTGAAATATTTAATTTAAATATGGTAATGGATATTTTACAAGGGGCTTATTAAAATTTGATCAAAGCTGTTTATTGCGCGAAGATAAAAGTAATTGTTATTTTTAGACCGTCGAAAAAATTATTAACATACATCCGCATTTGAATTTGTTATTTCTCTGAATGGGATGCTTGTACGGCTCCGTGTTGAGGTGTTTTTTTTATTTAAGTAATCAAATTTCGATTTGTCACGTTTGAAGCTTATGAATTAACTCATTTGAGTTGATTGTGGGAGAAGGTAATGATCAATCTTGGCCGGGCCACAATTATTTTGCAATCACCTTAAAAGCCAAACGGGTCCAAGAGGACGAAACGCGACAACCTAACAATCACTCGACGTGGCATAAGCTCATCGAACAAAAACAATTTCAAATATTTAACCAACAATTCACAGCTAAGAGAAACAAGAGGCTCAGTTAAGAGGGAGAGAGAGAAAAAAACAATAAGCAAAGAGTATATAGCACCAGGTCTATCTCAACAGTCACATCTATACACAAGCGTGGTAGGAGCAAAAAACCGACTGCCGGCAGAAACAAAAACACCGGGCCGCGGCGAAGGAGCAAGGAAAGAAGAAGAAGAAAAAAAGAGAAGGCGAAGCCGAAGATCGACGAAGCGGCGGAGCAAGAGAGGCGTATTAAGCTCGAAACACGGGGGTCGGAGCATTGTTCTGCTAATCGACAGGAGGGATTCGGCGTTGGCGAGTATACACATCTTCTGGCAGCTTTTGCCTTTGCTATTAACAGATGAAGATTTTGGAGTGTCGCTCGGAAGGTGGCTTTGAAGTCGGCTGTTAATTCAAGGATTCGCCGTGAAATTTTTGATCGAGGCTTGATCCGGCATATCGGAGCATCCGGTTCTGCAAACGTTAAGCTTTCTCGGGCTGTTACGCGTTACGCGTACTGTTACGTGGCTCGAGGCGGCTTGGCAATTACCGGAGAGCCTCCACGTATACATATACATCCGCATATATATGTGGGTAATATGTATATACAAAGCTGTGCGGGCGTTCGAGGAGCGAGTCCTGTTCTCACGCTCTTCCGCGACCTCGAGAGGGCAGGTTTAAGGCCATGCCGAGGCTGCTGCCGCCGCCGCCGCCGCTACCTTGGCTAACTGTATCAATTACAAAATTGACTCGGGGACGAATAAAAGTGTCAAGTGCGCTCGCCCGAGCTCTCATTGTCGTCGCCCTTATCCCCCCCCCCCCGTTTCTCTCGGCTGTGCGGCTATGAATATTTATAGCGCGCGCCCGGGAAAGTAGGGCGCGAATCGGCGCGGAGGTTTTTAAAGAGCCAATATGTATCGAGAGCCGGGGCAGGCTCTATATACTTGAGAATATTCATTCATGAGAGGAGAGCGATCGAGCGCGTGCCGGAGAGCGAACGAGAGGAGGATGAGGAGGAAGTGAAGCGGACACTTTGCCGACGGGCCTGGGGGGAGGGAAGGGAGCCAGGGAGTGGAGGGGGAGAGGGAGCAGTGAAATTTGCGCGTGCACCTAAGTGTGCGAGGGACAGTGTACTCTCCGCGTGACTCGGCCCCTTCTCTCTCTCTCCCTCTCTCTCTCTCTCGAGTGCGAGGGATAGCCCGAGGGAGCATGGCGCTCGGCAGGCACGTGGTGGTCCGTCAGCTCCGAAGGAGGCCTCTCGCTCCTCTCCCGCTCTTCTCTCGCTCTTCTTTCGGCACGGAAATTTCGCGAGAGATCCTAACCCGACCACATTCCCTCCCCACCCTGTTTTTCGGATTCTCCAGGCGATCCTCTCCTTCCGACCTCCAGTCCTCTGTCTCATCCTTTTCCTCCTTCTGGTCGTTCGCTTATGTACCTGCCCCCCTTGTACATATACTCCTCGGTTGCAGAGCTCCACGCTCTTTCTCCTCCTCGCTGCCGCCGCCTCCTGCATATTTCTCCGCTTTCTGCATTTCACTCTCGTACGCTCCTGCTCAGCCCGCCTCCCACCTTCTCCCTTACCGCAACCCGTGCGAATTCCTGGAGAAATTTCGCGCATCCTCGATTCTCTCTCTCTCTCTCTCGAGTTTAAATACTCGCTTTCTACCGCCCATTGAGCTTCCTGCTAATACGTGTGTTTATCAAGAACGGACTTTCGTTTCATGCTCTCTCTCTCTCTCTCTTTCTCGTGTTAGTGCATATTTACTCCCACCTTCGAGCGTCCCTCGGCGATCTACCTGGCGAATTTCGACAGAGTGTTTGTACGGGTTTATCGGAAAACAAGCTGTTATATTACGTCTCGACCCGTTTCCCCTGCTAATAACCCTTTTTTATAAGCTTTTTAACGATCTGCAAATACGAGATCGGGATAAAGCGATAGAGTATTGACCTATTTTTGAAAAGTAGACTCGAAAAAGCAGTCTAGAAAACAAAAAATCTAGACTCGAAAGTGTCGATGTTTCCGGAAGTCGCGCTTGTTCCGATTACACTTCTAAATCCGTACCAGCAAATGTGGGATATGGTATAATCTTAATAGAGTTGCGTGCAGGAATAAGCACGCGGAAGTTGCTCCGGTAACGTTCGACTAGTCGCTCGGTCTTGGTCAAAGCGAAACGAAGCGCGTCTAAAGTGTCGTCGATCCGCTAAAACGCAAGCGCTGATGGGAAAAAGATGAAGAGATCGGCAAGAGCTAATCTCCTGGTCATTCACGCTGCTCCTCTCTCTCCCTCTTTTCTATTTCGAGGATATGATTTTCTTTTTTATTCCACGTCAAATACGCGTTTATTATGTTGTTACGATGATTGCGGCGATTAGGTTTTTGCGTGAAATGTACACCGGTAAAAAGTCCCGGCCGTGTGATTGCGGTTGGCGGAGCGCGCGACGACCGAGAGCGCCGAGGATGATTCGAGGTGACGCGGCGCGCGCTCTCTCTCTCTTGGCCTCTCTCGGCCTCTCTTTCTCAAATCGAAAGGCTACTGCCGCGTTTTTTGCCAAAAGATTTTGGCTTTAATATCTTTTTGATTATATCGCAATTAGTCTCCGCACGAATTTTCGGACGCTCCGGACCAAGCCGACTGTACCGAGGGGGATTATGCCTCCGACCGCGTGATTCTGCCTGGATGCGCGTTTGTGTGTATTCAGCCGTGCGCAGGGCAGGTTGGTGGAAAAAAAAACCGATGACTCATAGCGAGAAGCCGTCGATTGTTGCTCTTTTTTTCTATCTCTCTCTCTCCTTTCTCAGGCTTAATGACAGGAAATAGGAAATTGCGCGAGCAAAAGTTTTCTTCGCACGCGGATTCTGTTGTTTGGCGCGCGAGATTATCGATGGATTTTGGGAAAAGGCAAAATTGAGGTGGGAAAAAAGTGCGGGGCTGCGGGTGAGAGAGAGAGAGAGAAAGAGTGCCTGCGAAAAGTAAAAATCAATTTTCGAGCGAGCTTTTGAATGGCTCTTAACGGCTCGGAAAGGACGTAATTGGATAACAGTACTACAGCAGCCAACAATCTCGGAATTGATGGGCAAAACTTCCGGAAATTATAGAGCTGGATAGTGCTTTTGGAAACATAGTTATCGAGAGACCGGGGCCCGTATAGCCCGACCAGACCCGGCATTATCTACTTAATTCAAATGAAATTAGAGCTCTCTTTCTCTCTGCCCCCGCTGTACCGGCCCCCGTTCCCCCCAACACAGCTCCGTATTCCGCGCGCCAGGCACATATTGACAATTGAATTTATCGCGCAATCCTTTTTCCCATATCCCGATTAGGAAAATTCGTCAACATTATATAAACATCTCGTACGAAAATCCCATTTAAAAGCAATAATTCAGCGAGTGCTAAATAATCATAATAGTCGGCGAGTCGAAATGAAACAAGGCAAAAACAAATTCAATTATCCATGCGCCGGGACGCTCGCTCTCTGTTTCTCCGGGCTTAATAATTTCTCCCCGGGAACGCATAATTTATAATGCACATATCGCACTAGCGCCGTATGTATGTATACGTGTACGTACCGCTAAAGTCAGAGGGTCTGCCCGATAAAAAGCAGGCTCATTGTTCCGGGACACACGCACGCGCGCAACACAGGGACGCGGCGCGGATACCTCGTAATTCATTGCTCTCGCGCGCGGCTCATCTGCGTGCAAAACGGCCCGTTAATTCAGCTGCGGTAACAAGCGCAAATTGCAAGTGAGAGAGAGAGAGAGAGAGAGAGAGAGAGAGACTGAAACGAGTCCTGGTGTAGCTCTTTTTTCCTTCTCCCTCTCTATCCTCCTCTTTCTCTCACTGCGCATCGGTGCCTCTGAGCGCGCACACAACGCCGAGTTTTACGGGAGCCTAATGAGAAATTCCCACGTGCGAGCGCGACCGGGACTCTCGGGAAAATCGTCGGGCGCAAGCCGAATCAGCTGATCAGGGCTTCGGCGGACGGAGAAAAGCCGCGAGTTATCGCACACGACTCACGGCTAGGCTAGGCTGGTCCAGGCAAAGGGCCGACTTTCTCTCACCCTTTTCTTTCTCCACTCCTCCGGGAAAGATTACGAGCAAACGAGCGAGCCGCTCTCGACCCGTCATAAATTCTGTACCTGCGTACACGCGCATGATGAACGACTGCCGAACGTCTTATTTGCTCGCTTTTGCCACTCGCTCGCACTTTTTTTTGAAACGCCGAAAATTAAGGTACTCGTTAAAGTCGCGCCTGCCTGCTCCCCCCTCCCCCTCCCACCGCCTCACCGCGCTCCACCTCTTGCTCCGAGGATTCTAGGTTGAGCGCACGGCGCGTTTCATTGAAGTATTTTACCGTTGTCCGTTGATTTTTTTCGTTTTTTTTTTAAGCGATCATCGGTAGATAGAGGGTAGGGGGTAAGTTGAACGTCGTCTTGGCAAGTTTTATTTCATCCACGAGCGTCTTTTCCCGATTTCGAGTTTGCGGAGAAGAGACACGTGTACTTACCTCGCGATCCGGCGCACGCGGCTCTTGTGTTAGCTGGAGCCGGTGTGCTCCTCGTGCCGCATCCCGGCAGCCGGCTTCGATCCAGCAGCAGCACCAGTGCGATTCCTTTATCTTCCAACGAGGCTAAACTGTGTCGGTCGATCCAATAATCGGGGCTATTCCTGTTATCCGTTGGTTTTCTCTCGGTTCGATCGGCGATCGCCGGTGGGCTCCGATGCGTCAGTCGCGTCAACACCGGCCACTCATAATACTGGAAGTCATGGAAAAAGCAACCGACTAAAATCTAACAAGAAGCACTTGTTGCCGGGGATGAGCGCGGGGCTGGAATAGGTCCGCCACGGTAGAAGGCCCACGCAGAGCACGGGGCGCACGTGTCACGCGTGTCAATGGATGCAGGGAGGCCTGCTCGAGATGCGCCCGGGTAAGCCAGTGTCCTCGTCGTCCCAAGCGAGCGAGTCTGCTGCTCGGACGGCCAGGCTCGCGGACTCTGGGCAGGCTGCTCTCAGCCGGTGCTGCGGGCCCCGCGTTCTCTCCCTCTTTCTCCACGCTGCTGCTCCTGTCGCGAGCAAGATGTTGCGTCTACTGATAACCCGTCCACTTAGGCCTCGGCGAGCCCCCTCGACTCCTTAGCCCTCTCTCTCTCTCTCTCTCTCTCTCTCTCTTTCTCAGCAGCGCCGTAGCCGCAGCCGCCGCCGCCGCCGCGTCTCTCACGCCGTACAGCGCGCCTTTCTCTCTTCCACGCGCCTCGGCCGCAACGGGAGCAGGCCAGGGCGACGAGGAGGAGAACCAGAGAGAGAAAGAGAGAGAGGCCAAGAGAGAGGGAACGACAGGTGCTCTCTCCTCGCACGCGGCATCCGCAACTAGCTGCTAGCTCCCTGCCTCAGCCCCCTCCTCCTCCACCTCCTTCTTCCACCCATCTCCTCTCCTCTTTGCTCTCCCTTCCCGACCCCCTTCTGGCATGCCTACTCCTCTTCCTCGCCTCCTACCTATTGCCATCGAACCCCCCTTTTTCCCATCCCCCTTCACCCTTCACCTTGCAGCTCTCTTTTTCCTACTCTTTAGATTTTCTATAAACCACAAACGCGATCATCGCACTGCTTTTTCCGCCTTTCCCTTTTTCTCCAATAATTGCACGACTGAAAATTCGCAACAGACTGATCGAGCGATATTTTTTTTCACAAGATAATGCGTGCATTTGGAGAATCTTTAATGCCAAAATTTCTTCGGTCAATACTTGTCTTACTGTATCAATTGAGGAAGGAAGAACAAGCAAACTTATTTTTCCTCGACTGTCGTTGCATTCGAGGAATCGTAAATGTTAATTAAAAATTGCTCATTTTCGGGTTCACTTAACAAATGGCTGGGTTTTAAAGTAAATAGAGAGTACTGTTAATTAAATTTTAAAGATGTTTAATAATGTACTTACGATTTTTTTATGTGCGGTATTTATAAAAGGGATAAAAATAGGAATGAGCAACGACGAAAATTTTAATGTCGTTGCATTAAACCTTTGGCGCCGAAAATATAAAATTCATATTACAAATGCATTTCAGTTAATATTTCAACGAACGATCGATAAAAAAATTAATACGCTGTTTCAAGTATAATAAAAGTATTTTATGAAAACTAAACCAATTCACAATCCCAACATCAATAATGTAAGTAATTTAAATAATACTTAAATTATCGTTCTTCTTTTTCATGCAAATAATTTTGCAACAAAAGCTAATTTACTCTACTTATTCAAACCGATAGCTATTCAAATATCAAATTTTGAATAATGAATTTTGCATAAAAATTAAAGCCACGCACTTTCCATTGTTTATTAAATGTTCACACAAAAATAAATTGGGTATTCATAATATGGGTATATGGTTAATAAGCATGTAACATTATGCACGTTATAATTCGTATTATAATTTAGTACTAATCATGGAAAGCGCTATTATACTAGTGAATAAACTTAACGTCTTTATCTTATGAAATATAGTTATTAAAACTGTTTGGAACACGATGGGGTAGCACTCTATTAATATTTAAGACAGACTAAAGATTCTGGCCACTCTGTTATTTATATTATCGTTTAAAATTTGTTTTTTTCTGACTTTTCAAAATTACCGTTTGTGCCCGAGCTGTTTAATTTATTGTTAATTTAATAGCGCTCTAAACATATAATTGATCCATAAAATTATAGACGATTTATTTTGAATTTCAAAGTTTACAGAGATTATAAAAGATAATCCTCGTTAAATAAAGTTTTTCAACACAAACAATATCTTTGTATTTGTATAATGGAAATACTAAATTCCCTTGTTTCTTAATAAAACTTAACAAGAGGCAGTTATGAATGTAGCGTAAATAAGAGCTTATATCAAAATTTATTTATTTACGGCGAGTCTAAGTCTTACCACATTCAGCTTTTACTACTCAAGCCGCCGAGATTTATCGAAACATTCTAAATGTAAAGTAGTTTCGCGCAATTTATTCAATAGTATCAACTTAAGATTTTCCCTGAAATGAATATATCGTGATTCCCAACTACCTATTTCATCTCAATTAATCCGGCATATTCCTTTTTTTTTCGCTCTCGACCAAAGTCAATCAACTTTGCTTATAGATCTCATTAACGAAAAGCATTATTCCTCGAGAATCTCTCTCACGCTCGTCTTTCAAGCGTTAAAAATCAAAGATAAGCAAATAAGCCTGTAAAAGTCCAGTAAAGTTCAAGATCATCCAGTAACCAAGTTCCTGAAAGGGTGTGGAGAGGGGGGAGGCTCGAACGCCCACGAGAACGAGCGTATCTCCCACAGAAGGCAAGAAGACTCTAGCATCGCCGTTTCCGGCTGGAGCGAGCATATACCGCCGGCACTCGGAAATCGCTCAAGGCCAGGCGCGCGAGAGACGTAGCCGAGTGAAGAGAGAGGGGGGGGGGTGAGGAGGGAGGAGGAGGCCTCGTCGACAGGTCTCCGCCGGCGGTGCGTACGCGCTAGCCGAGCCGGCGCGACGCACTGAACCAGGCCCGCCGCGCGCACTTGGAATCGCGGCGTGCGAGTCAGCCGAGAGAAAGGGCAACGACACCGATCCTTCTGCTACCGCTCCGCCACCGCCGACGCTGTCTCGCGAGAAACGAACCGTGTGCGGCTCCTCGCGCCCCGGCTCTAACTCTGCCTGCTGTAGGCCGAGGCAACCGTTCTTACTCGCCTCTATACGACTATCTGTCCACCCTCGCCTATTCCCTCTCCTTCCTTTTGCCGGCCGGCCGCCACCCAGAGTTCGACACCTGCACTTGATCGACACCGCAACTTGTTTATTTTATCGTCGTACGCAGCTCAAGCATTGTTCACTATAGTATTTGGATTTTAAGCTTTTTTCAATTTCGAGCAATTTTTTCATGTACACCAAACACATTGCGTGTCGTGTAAAGAACCAACGCATGTAACTCATTATAATTCAAGATTGATACCGACCAATCTGTTTAGCACAAACGTCGTCGAGAGCCAAATCGTTGTTTGTTACGGAAGAAAAGAAAAAAAAGGACGACTGATTTATTGTCAGATGTAGGGCAGCAAGGACTGAGAGACCACATCTTTCCTCGGTACGATAAGCCGGCAGGATAACTGAGAAAACTGGTATGAGTATATCGGTATAAGCAATAGAAGCTCCGAGGAAGTTGATGCATGTAAAAATCGTGATTAATGTTACAATTACGAGAAAGAGCAATCCAAGTGAAAGAGAGAAAGAAACGCGCGATAAGCCCAGGAGAGAGGGGGTAGTGGAGGTTTGTCGTGCGAAACGCGCAAGATTCGAGAAATAATCGTGCTTTTCAACGGTTACTCAAAACCGGATTCAGCGGAGAAGAAAAGACGGGGACCGACAGCCCTGCGTTTTATGATTATTGATAAAATCCTAAAGCTTGCTTGCTTTAGCTTGTCGCCCGCTTAAAATGCCTGGCAAAGTGATTTATATTTTTTATCGCCGGCTTTTTTAATTTCGCCGATTACCATAAATATTATCTTCCTCCGAGTGTCAACCTCGAAATGCCTCGCTCACTCGCCGAGATTTAAAGTGTTACGGAGAGCCAGTTGTTCCCTGCCTCTCTTTTTCTTTCTTGTTTTTTTACCCGCCGCGCAAATTTAGCCAATAATTCAATGCCGAATAGTAATCAACTTTGATGGTTTTTTTTCCTCTTCGCGACGCGCGAGGAGGGCGCACTTTATGCAGAGCCGTCGTAAACTCTGTAATACTTTTCACTTTGCCGTTATAATTGATAATCGTTAATCCGCCACGAATATTCGACAAAAGTTGACCGGGCCAAGGTATTACTTATTTATGGAACACACACACACTGCGAATCCAAGAAATCAGCTACTTAGTTTATTAAATTAATTAACATCAATCTAGTAATTTTTATTATTTTTTACTCGTTTTCACACTTTGAAAAATTCCTCGCGATAGACGAGGCGAAATCGAAAGGAGAAATAAAGATATCAGAGAGTTTGCAAGGTTCGTAGGGCCGAGACGCGATGTACAGATATTGCGAAGATATTATAGCTCCGACTCGGCTTCTTTGATTAAGTTCCCCGTGTGTCGGTACTTATCCAGGGCCGAATGTTTGATCGCGTGAAAATTTCAATAATTACACGTCGCAGGGATCATTGGGTCGCGTCGCGCTCGGCTCCTGCCCATAATAATAATCCGGCAGAAATGACGGGCTATTTGGCGCCGATATGCGGACGACGGATCCAGGGAAACGGATAGGCAGAGCCGAGTGATGTGCGCACGTTGCCGCTATCATCCTCATCATCATCAGCATCATTATCATCATCATCATCGGGCAAGAGAGCATAGGCACGGCTTCGACGTTTCCGTGAAAATATTCGCGCGCGCTAGAACAGGATAGAGAGGGAGCGAGAGAGCAAAGGTAATCCCCTTGGAGATGAGGAACCCGTCGAGCGAGCTCGGCTCCTCGCGACGTCGAGAGGGCTCGCAGCGCGCCCGACGAGGCTTCCTTTCCTCTCTGGCGCTTTTTTCCCCGGCCGACTACCTAGGAAAAATCGCAGCGACGACGCAACAATGCGAGCCTTCCTAGCCCCGAGAAAGAGAGAGAGAGAAGGAGGGAGCTGACGCCTTTTAGGGCAGCCTGACTCCGCGAGCGCAAGGGGCAGGCCGACTTCCAGTACAGTTGCCGACGCCGCAGCCGCTCTCTACAGCTAGACTCGCGAAGAAGCAGCAAGCCCAAGCGGAGAGATTGTTTTTTCCACGCCCGGCTCTTGGATCATCCTTGATTTTCACTTCGCTATACCTCGGGCTAAAGAAAAATAGCCGGCCTGCTTGATCGCTATTAAATTCGATACTGACATTCTTCGGAAACTTATTTTACAAAGTTTTACATTTTTACACAAGTGTAAAATCATCTATCAAGCTAATTAGTTTAATTGGTACGAGCTAATTTTCTATAACGCAACAATTATAACGTATCGTTTTTCCGTCTCTTCGTCTCTGCTGAAAATCGCGTGGCGCATTAGCCAGATTAACATCGCGCGTCAACGAAATTGAACGATTTTTCCGAGCCGATTGACTAACGAAGCGGGCAACTAGCCTTTAGCGTCCAACTAGTTACGAGTGCGCGCGTCCAGCCGATTGAAAAGACGCAACTGAAACGGAACGATGAGAAAACGCGATATATATCTCACCGGGAGGTGTATTAGCCGTTCGCTCTCTCCGCGACTTTTATTTCCATTCAGTTCGCCGCACGTGCTCGGCTAACGATTTCGAATCTATAAATATACGTCTCGGATGCCGCGCGAATTAACGGCGGAGAGGGGGGGGGGGGGGGCGCGCAGCGTGGGCGAATCTGCCCCGCCGCCTCTTATTTGCTAAGCATCCAGGTCCCACATTTAATTATGAAATTTCAAATTAATACCAACTGCTAATGACACTGCGCGCCGGATTTTATCCTTTCGAGGAAGTATTTATTTTTCGACGGTTTTAAATGCCGTTTTTTCTTTTTTTCAATTTTTTTTTGCTCCAATCATAATGAAGAATGCGAAATTAACGATTATTGGTTATATAGACATATGGAAGAAAAAAAAACATGTTATTCCGATAAGATAGATTGAGCAATTTATTTGTATTAAGCAATGTTCGATAGAGCTATCAAGGGATATTTTACACAGGGCGCATGAAAACCATTAAGTTGGCTCATCAATAGGAAACGAGCGCTGTTAAGTTTGTAGGCTAGGCAAAAAAAAGAGTACATCTCAAAATTGCCGGGATCAGACGGAGAAAAGAGTAAATAAATAACGGCGATTTTTCACAGGATTCAATTACTCGAGAGAGTGAGCGAGAGCATGAAGTAGTAGATTTTAGGGTCGATCAAGCAGGCGCACGCGTTGAAAGGCGGCAAGCCTCGGACGGAGCTAGATCATATCCACGAATCGGCGAAGCAGGAGAAGCGACGGCTGAAGGGGGGGGGGAGTGCCGGGGTGGAGCAGCGGAGAAGAAAAAGTGCGGCGGCGCAAGGAAGGCGACTCGCTGCTGCTGAAATAGATCGCAGGAAAGTGCGATTAACCGAGGAGAAGAGTCACATTAAGCGAGAAAAGCCAGACGAGGCAGAGTAGTCGGGACGGGACGAGAATGCGCGAGCAGCTGCCGAGGGGGCCGCGGGGAGGAGAGTCCGACGACGGATAACACACGACGGATGGACTAAAAGGGATAAACGAGTCTCGAGCCGAGGACGAAATCCATAAGCGAGGAAAGGAGACGACGACGACGACGGGCCTGGAAAAAGAGTAGCAAACAAACGCTATACTCTGCCGGGGCTCTACGCATCTGCGCTACTCTCGGCGCACGTGTGCCTCTCTGTGTGTGCAGGCGCATTCGCGGGTGTAAGAAAACCGGCGGCTGCTGCTGCTTCTTCTCGGAAGGAGCCTCAGCTCCGTGGCTGCAGCGTACGGCTTTTTTATCCTCCCCCACCTCCTCCTCGGCCTATAGCGAGAGATCGCAGAGTCTTGAAAACGGAAAACCACCGAGAGAGAGAGAGAGAGAGATGATCCTCGGGAATTTAGCTGGCCTCGGAGACATAACGCGCGAGTCCTGCGACATGCCGAGCTAAACGACTCGCGCGTGTAGGCTCCCTTGGCTTTCGAATGACCGCGATCATTTGGACGCGAGCGAGCAGTTGCTTTAAGAAGCAAGTTAAACTCGTAATATTACCGACTGGTGCTGGGTAAGAAGCGACGGCTAGTCCGGAGATAAGCAGCCCAACGGGGGTATACGCGTGTTCGAGCCGAGCGACACGATGTAGCCCTGATCGATGCCGCTCGATTACATCCGCGGCGCGCGATTTACGAGCTCGGCGCATATTTCTTGCCCGCTGCGGCTCTAGCTCTGCGATCATCCTCTCGGATGATTTTCAAATGTCTCCAGGACGGCCTGTCTCCGCTTGGACAAACGCTGATCCGACGAGCTCGCCCGTGCCTCCTCGGCTGGTGTGCAAGGCCCACCAGAGGGGGCAGCAGGCTAACGCGAGGGGGCTCGTACACTCGACTTGTAATTGATGACTCGTCATAGGCGTGCGCGCGCGAGCCAGCGATGAGCGCTACTCCCGCGGACACCGAGAGCCTAGCCTCGTGAGATTTATTGTGATTTATTGGTTCATTTGGATGAGCCATTGCCCGCCGTCCTCTCTACCCCTCTCCCCTCTCTTTTCGAGGGCTCGGATACACACACTCTTTGCTCGATGGAAAAACGAAATATTGTTTTAGCCGGAAGACACCAGCAGTCGCAGCACTGATAAAAGCTGATGCGCGTGGAAAAACTCGACAGATTTTTTCCGTTTAATGTTTCATGCGAGAGCTTTCGTTTGTTCTCGCGCCTCGTTAAAAATTCAATCTCGACCGAGATTTTTTCGGAGCAGCTCGGAAATCTGGACGAGCCGCCGTCAAAATTTCGTGAAAATTCAATCGATCATTGTTATTCCCTGCTTTCTTCGATCCGTTGATTTGGTTAACGAGAAGGGCTGAAAAATACAAGCCTATACTCTCAATAGCATCAATTTACCAACGAGGGCAACAAAGGATGGGTGAAGAGAAGAAAAAAAAGGGCGTTACACGATTGAGTTTCATCCACTTGAGGAGCGATCGATCAAAAGAGTCGTATCTTTTAACTTTTGCAAATTCGTATTGACGATTGCGCGTGCCACTCAAATACCCCCTCCCTCCTCGTTCCTTCTCCGATCGCCCCTGCTGGCCGAAATATGCGGGGCTGTTCATTTTCGTTCGTTATTGGTCGCAGTTAACGAAATTTTTACTCTACCCTTGGCCTTTCGGGGAGAGTTCTATCGATCAGTACGGAAATCAACGAGCTCGTTCTCTTTAACTTGTACAACAATTTCCTCGTAGCTGTGCGTACAATAAATCTATTATCAAACAAAAAAGATTCGAGGGATCGCTTAAACGTTCAGCCATTAACCAAGTATTAATCGCGTGTCTTTTTGCCCTTGGAAATAATTTAAAGAAAAACAAAGTAAAGATTGACGATGGCGTTATTAAAGGGGGCAAAAAGGATCATCAGGCCGAAACGCGCCGGCGCTCGAGTCTCCTCGTGGAAGCCGAGCGAGCTCCAACAGGCGGGGGACATGTTAAGAAAAGCAAAGAAGCTCCAACGTGCCTCGCGTTAATCTCCGAGTAGCTGCACGTTCGTAATAAAACAAATTTGTCCGCTCGCCTGTTCTCCCCCCTTTCTCATCCTCGCGAGTCGTGAGTGCGCAGGTTGGAGGGGGGGGGGAAGGGACGGGTTAGGACCGGGCAAAAAACCGCGCGTACGCTCGTCGTCAAAGTGCGAGAGAGAGCCTCTTTCCCCCCGCGGCCTGTCGCCTATCTCTGGCAAAGTTAACGCTGGGCTTTGGAATGTCTGGCGGGCCGAAAACTTTTCCGACAGCCTCCGAGCGTCAAACTCCGTCGTCTGGCTTCTACAGCTCGGTCAGTCGGTTTTTCGAAATTCACCGCTCGATTCGCGCGCGAGGCACGTAATCTACCTACAAGCTGTGCCCGCGCGCCGGTGCGGCTACCTTGATATCGCCCCCCGTGCTCTCTCTCTCTCTCTCGCTCTCTGGGGGGCAGTCGAGGTCTACTTGCAGGCGAAGAAGAGCGGCGCACGTGCCTCTGAGTGTGCATGTGTGTGTGACGCGCATTTTCAATTATGCCGGAGCAGTGTAGTGTACGGACTAGCCGGCGCATGTCGCCAAGGCCGGAATAGGGTCAGGTAGCATTGTCTCGCGCTCGTTGCCGGCTACGCTGCAGCGGCGGCAGCTCTCTCGGCTCTATAACGGGCATCTAAAGGAGTTCTCCCCGGCGCGAATATGGATTCCAGAACCCCTTCCTCTCTCTCTCTCTGCTTCCCCTTACATTTCGCCTCGGCTGCCGGCTTCTTCTCGCCGTGAGAGGATGCGGCTGCTGCTGCTGATGCTGTTGATGCTGCAGGAGGCGGAGCCCCGCGCACTCGTCAATGTCAAAACTGCCTGCTCCGCGCGTATACAGCCGGGCGCGCCTATATACTCTTACCGCACCGAGGCTTTCTTGTTGGCCTTTTTTCCTCCTCTCCCAACGATCCTCCTCGACGACTACTCCTCTTATTCTCCTTCTTCTCCTTCCTTCCTTACGGATTCCCAATTGTTTCGAGCAGTGCTTTCGGGAAAATCGCGAGCGGCCACGGGCCAAGAGTTATACACCGGACTGTAATGTCGCGGTAATTTTAAAATTTATCACGTCCCTCTCTGGCCGCTCGTACTCGTCCGAGGCTGTCGGAGTCAACGGCTGCCCAGGAGACAAGTTTCAATGGCAAAGATATAATGGCTTAGCCGCTCGCAGTTACGCCTAGTCCGCGCGAAATTGTTAAAGCTCCTAACTGCCGCGTAATTACATCGAACTTTCTGCGGTTGAATGTTCCCATTGTTTTAATAATCTATGCTCCACGACCACTGCACTCTCTCTCTCTCTCTCCTCTCTTACTCTCTTATACTCTGCCTACTTGTGTTAACATTGTCACCTGCTTGTTTTTACTGTTACTAAAACTTTAACAAGTGCCGTAAGTACAAATGATTGTGTATTTTTATCAACTGTTTCCTATCAAGATTCAACGTTTCTTAGTAACAAAACATTTATTTTGATATTTTTGTTAAAAAAAACGAAAAAAAAAGAAAGTAATCGATGCGTGTGAATAGAGTTGGGTATACGTGAAAACCATTTCCAGGGTAGTCTTAAATTGTAACAAATCAAGTGTAACGAGGGCAGAGACGGTCTCGGCGTGCTGTTATACTGGCCAAGTGTGTTTACGAAGATTGGAGCAAGAGGGAGAGATCGAGGGAGGGAGAGAGCGAGGAGTACGTTGGTGGCTCAGACACTCCGTGGGGACACCTCTGCGTCCCGACGTTGAATAACTCAGCCGCGGCAGCCGTGCAATTCGCCTTTGACTGGCGTGAGAAACACACGGGACCTCTACAGCCTCGTAATGCCTGCGCGCCCGTGATTAAGGAATCCGAACGAGACACACGCCGAAATACATACATGTATAACGTCCAGACCCTCGCGCGCGATTAAGAATTTATTCCTTTTTTTTATCCCCCCTCTTACTTCTCTCTTCTTTTCGTGGTTTCGCCAATTTTGCCAGGGCGTACACGTACGCTTCTTTTTTTTTGGCCTCCTCTTTTTTCCCTTTCCAAAATTTATATATACCTGTAATAGCGCCTTCGTGTGTATCTCAGAAAAAGATTTTGCAAAAAGAAAAAACGAAGAATATGAAAAAACAAAATTACGAGCTCGAAAAATTTAGACGTCGGCTGTGTGCACGGGGAAGTGTAATTTTTGAAGTTGATCGAGCACAAGGCATTGTTATCGGATCGTGTCCCGGGGAATTATAATGTGCGCGTTAAAAACTTAATCGTGGCTTATGTATCGCGAGGTTGATTTGTCGTGACGCGATGTGTAATTAAATTGCTCCGGTTGATTGATTAAGAAGCGTTCGAAGAAACGCCATGCCCTCCTCCTCGCTATATATTTTCCTCTTTCGCGAAAGAGAGATACGCTCTTCTTGATATGCTCAGTGCTTTATTTACAGCCTCGCGTTTTATTATATCGAGCGAGTATTATTGTCAAACGAGGTTTGCGCGAAAAGCGGAAAAACACATTGACGCGATAAAGTAAGGAAAGAAAAGAAAGCCGCGGCGATATTACGTTGTGATAACGATTAGAGGGGGGCGCGTTGCTCGTTGATAACGATGGAACTTCTCTCTCAATTACGATAAAGCGTGAATAATACGCTGGAATTGACAGTGTATGCGTCATCCGGCATTGCCTATTATCGGCTGGCGGCCCTAGCACGCCGACTAATGCCTCTGATTGTTTGATTATCGATAACGCCGCTGTGAAATTGGAAACATTGCGCCCGGCTGATGTGGACAGTGCATTCTGTTTGATCGCGCCTCGATGATCCTATTGCCCGGATTAACAAGCTCTCTTATTATATCTATATAGACACACGCGTTTATCTCGAGCTGGATAATCCAAACAATTATCGATCACTTCAACCTGTAACATTCCAGCTCGACGTATGCGTGCATATCATTAAACGTCAATTCGAAAAAGTCGTAGCCAGTGAATGTGCGGATATGAATTGTGGCGGCAATAGATAAGGCCGAAAGTCGAGCGCACGTGGCTCGCATATCTCAGCCGGCGGAGAAGACCGGGCGTTAGCAAAAATTTTAAACTATACGGTCAGCGCTGAGAAGCGAGGAACAGTCGGCCCGAGACAAGCGGGAGATAGCAAGAGAGTGATCGAGAAAGAAAGAAAGAGGTGGCCTGAGCAGAGATTTCGGCGCAAGAGCCGAGGTCGCCGTGTGCTTGGGAACCAAAGTCAAACGGTTTTAGCGAAAATCTATAGGCCTACATGTATGCGCGTATGCATGTATAAGTATGCTCAGACATACACGTGCGAGGAGACGCGTCGTTTTCTGCTTGCTCGGCGGTCCCGTTTTCGCGACTTGACGGAGGACCGAACTGCCCCGGGCTTCCAACGAGTGCCCGTGTAGGTGAACATGCGTGTGCGCGTACGTACAGCGCGGGCGGGTCAAAGGAATCGTAAAGCGCGCGCGTCTCTCGCCGGCTGGAATTTTTTCGCGGCTCTCCTCGAGGGCAGTCGAGGGGAAGGGGCAGCTGGGGAGGGAGGCGATCCCCGGTGCAGGAGCGCTATGCTTCTGGGCCGCGGCTCCGAGGCGTGTCTGTTTAATTTCGCGACGATCGGACTCCCTATTCCTCGGATGCTTCGCTTCGTTTTATGGCTCTGCTCTCTCTCTCTCTCTCTCTCTCGAGTGTGTCTGCGCCACGCTTCTCCCGTACGTACACACGTGCACACCCCCCGAGTCCTACGCGAATTAGCGGCTCTTTTTCTCTCTATGGGTGCTAAAAGTTTATGGATATACAATTTATTCCTCTGCTCTTTCTCTCCTTCTCCACGCGAAAGTCGAGTGACAGGGTTTTATACAGGTCGGCTAATGATCCTTTTACTTCGCCTGATTATCTCGGCCTCTCGTTCAGTATAAACTATTCAACAGTCTGTATTTGGGATTTCGTTTTTTCAGTTTTATTGAAAAAAAGTACAGAAGCAAAAACATTATTGGTAACATAAATAGGTTGTAATACGCCTGGGTAGGATAAATTTAGTGTCGAGAATTCGGAAAGTATTCCGTATGAGGATACAATTTGACGATTATAATCAAAATTACAGGATATAAGAAGCTTACGAGAGGCTTATCCTTCTTCAATATACGGTTTCTTAGGCACAGCTAAATAACTAGCAATCGATAAACCTTTTTTCTAGAATACTTTTTCAAAATCCAATTCCACTGAGCTTGTTGGCGTCAATGTGATTTAAACGTAATAAAGGACGCATAATTATCACATCCCTTGGCTTGAGAATAAATAAATAAATTAAAAAAAAACAAATTCCATCTAGTCGGGGGCTTCATATATCGCAAATATAATGAAGCAGCATATTCTCGGAAGATATCGATCGCTCGCCGTGGGTAATAATCTCTCAGGGTAATGAAATATCCATAACGAGTCATTAAAAAGGGCGCGAGGCGACAGTGGCTGCTGCTAATCCCGTTACGCCGAAAAATAAAATAGCTCCGCGTCGCTGGGGCAGACACACGCTTAACCGAGTATTAGCCGCAAGCTCGGAGAGGAGCAAAAGAGAGAATGGGAGGCAGGGTGCTCGAGGGCCAGCAGGTCTGGAGGAAGGAGCTAGCCGGCTCATCTGACCGGCGGCGGCGGCTCAATCAAAGTGCTCGTACGCGCAGCGTTAATCCAGCCGCGTCGACGGCGCGCCGGCGTCTTAATTAATTAAACTTCATCGCCAGCGCGAGGGACCAAGCTCGCTCTCTCTGGGCGCGTGTATAGCGAGATCCTCTGCGGTCTGCAGGCGCAAAGTTCGCCTCCCGCCAGCCCTATACCTGCCTCACCAGGTGCGTTTATAGCGTCTCCTGCGGATTAATTTCGCGGCAATTACGCGATCGCGGCCCTCGCGCCCCTACTGCGACTTCATCTCGGCGGCACGACCCTCTCTCTTTCTCTAATGCCGCCACATAGTCTCCTGCCGCTTCGCTCTCGCCACGATGGAAAATCACGCTCATCCCCGCAGGGATAGACGTGCCGAGGAAAAATAATAAGCCGAGGTGATTTTAGATAAGCGACCTCGCGCTCGTCTATGAACTCCTTCGTCTGAGTGTACATCTCAGCGTGAGTGCGTGTGCGTGTATCTGCTTTGTTAGTAAGAAAAATGACGGACTATCTTTTAGGCTCAGACGATTTATCTCTTAATTAACTTATTTCGATGTGATGGATACGTGCGTTAATGTATATATAGACGGATTATGCTCGAGTCGCTGTTATATGACTATAGGTATAGTTCCGCAGGGTAATTCCGCGTACCTAATGAACTAGCACTAATAACAAGATTCGAATGATAAATCTATTGGAAAAACACAATGTTAAAAGTCAAATATCAATTGTCCTCGGAAATCCGGTTTTACTGCAGACAGGCCTTGATTTCCGGAATCACGACACCGTTACAAGCAATCCCTACTTCCTCGCTGATATTGAATACGACAAGAGTGACGGGGAGCAGCGAAATAAGCCGCCAAGACAATTAACCCGGAGTCGGCTCTTGCAAGATCCTCGCAAACTCTACCGTACGTATACACACAGACAGAGCTTGACCGCTTCATATCCGGAGGAGCGACGCAATTAATCATCTAATTAAGCTGCTCGGGTGGAGTGCCTGTCGTTCGGCCGGACAGACGCTCGCACGGCTCCGTCTTAAAACACTCGTCTCGTGCCTATAAGCTCTCGCCGCCTACATAATTAAGCGCCGCTGGTCCAACATACACACATCGAGCACGGTTGTTCGGGACCTTTCACGGCTACGATAATCATCGCGCCCAACGACACTTTGCAATCCTTTGACTATTCTTGGCCGGCTTTGGGATTTACCGCAACTACTTTGGATGTTTCGCGCCGGCGTGGGAGCAGCTGAAACATTCGCGTGCAGGCACGCACGCTCGAGCTGATACTCGACTTAATTAAGCTTTGGATTTTTCCCCCGTTGCTTTATTGACGTTGGAGGTTTGTCTGGATAAAAGGTTAAATTAACACGATCGACAGCGCGAAAAACCGACATGCGGAAGATCAGTTATTGACCCTAGCGGTTAAGCATATCACAATGCTTGGCTTTGCTTTGCCTGCGCGTAAACATGTCTTCCGATCCTCTGTAAATAGAGAGAAAGATATCGTCGATGCGGTATTCTCTGCCAACAAGAAGTCAAGAGTGTAATGGAACGCGAGAGTACAGGAAGCTAAAGAGATAGCTGGGAATTCCTCCTTTCATGATGATGTTAAGCAACGTGTTTTTTTTCAAGCAAGATTAATAGGAGAAAGTTTTGATTTTCAATCGGTTACTGAAATTTGTGATTACATTCGGTATTTAAATGAATTTCAAATTTCGAAAGCTTGGGTGAATAATTTTCCATTGGGCACAGAGGATTTTGTTTATATTAATTTTATTGATAAAATAATTTGAGTACAAATTTGAGTTTTTTACATCAGTTCATCGCAATAAAATAAAAAATAATTCATAAAAACAATATAAAGAAATCTAATACTAGATCGTTGAATTATGATCCTATACAATTTATTTGCTGCTTTCGTAATAACAATAACAATCAACAAATATTGCGTTTGTAAATAAAAACATGCATCGAAACCGGAAGTCTGACCGGATTTGTGGGTATGAAAATCAACGCAACTATTATTTTAAGCTATTTGCGGACTTTGACCAAACAAAGTTCATTTTATTGATTTTTTTTTCGTTTTCGGTTTCAAAATATTCTTATTATATTTATTTATTTACCTTTTTTTTTGTTTTTTTTTCTTATTTAATAAAAATGTCGCACTTTTAACGTATAAAAATAGGAATTTACAATATTTATGCAAGAAGTAGAGGTCCTGTAAACGATTTATTCTCTGCAAGGTCGGATAAATTTTCACCGCTGTAAGAAATCAGCGGGCATATTTCAACATCGCCTTCTACACTTGTAGCTCCGGAATTTAAAAGCCACTTTTTGTGAAGGTTCAATACATCCGCTCGAGACGTAGAAGGACAATCTAGTTTTGCCTCATCCGAATTTTTCAGAGCACTGAACTCATCTTCCCTGCGCACTTGCCACGCGACAAAGTTCTGCGAAAATTGGAAAATATCGAATATGAATTTTTCAATTTTTATTCCGTTGACCTCGGTAGGCTTGCATTTCACGCCCTTCTCGTTAAGATATGGAATCTTCTTTCTAGCGAGATGCAAAGTTATATCTTTCAGATGTTTATCTACGATTTCCGATAAAAATGATAGCGTAAAGTAGTGATTGCAAATGTTGCCGGCATTATAAACTAAATTGCCCTTGTCGTCTTGAAGATTAGCCAAGCTGGAATCTATTTCGCTGTATTCTAGGACTTTGTACTTTCCGTCTACTTGGCAGACAACTCCGACAGGTTCATCTGCCGAACGTTTTCCGACAACTTTAACTCCACAATCTGCAGAGCGTGAAAGGCAGTATCCTAAAAACGTTGGATCGGCAACTTTGACTAAAACGTTATCGACAGAAAATACGTGTACGCTACGTATATTGCGATCTTTCATATCGCTTAAAATATTTTGCTTCATCAATGCAGAATATAGACCTCCGTTTCCATCAGGGGATTGGGCGATTTTATGTTTATCATCGAGTATTATTTTTCCATCTAATGTAAAGCACGGAATAGTATTTTGTTTGAACATAATAACATTATTTTCATCCAGACCAAAATATTTGTTTTCTTTAAAGTAATTGACAGTTACGTCGTGCGTTGCCTCGCTCGTCATTATGTACCATACTATATTTTTACAAAATCCAAATTTTTTCAACGCCATGTTCTGCAAACGCGTTATGCGCAGTGCTTGCAAATTAAATAACGTTCGGTTGGATGGCAATTTGACATTATACATTCCTTTTGGATAGTTAACACCAAGACGCGTACCTTGGCCACCAGCTAGTACTATTACAGCTGCTTTACCAGTAGCTATTTCTTCCAAACCCAAATTTTCGTATAATGATAATTTTTCAGGAGGTGAGTCAATAAATGATTCAGTCACATCTGACGGTGTGGGGGATACATTTTTGTTACATGACGCATTATTTTTATTTGGATTAATGACTTGATTAAAATCAGCTGTGATTTGTGGGATATCTATATTATTGATCTCATCGGTTAAATGCTTTTTTTCTGATTCAGTAAGTTCGTCCCAGAATTGAAGTAAATGTTCTTGGTTATATTTTTCTAACAACGATTTCAATGGAGGTGACATCTTTTAATAACTTTAGATCGATGAAGTAAAATAAATTTTTCTGAAAAAATAAAACTACTTAATATGAAAAATAAAATGTTTTTTGAACAATGAATGGGCTATTCATGTTTATGTAAAGTTTATTTATTGACAGTATAAAAACTTTTTGGTTTCTGAATTTTAATGAAAAAATAATAAAATTTTAAACGAACAATTATTTCGATACATTTTATGAATTCAAGTTGTCAGAAAATGTAAATGAAATAGTTCTGAATTTAAAATTCTGTATCATGCGAGTTAACGCAAAGTTAAGATAGTTGTTTTGCAGTAATCGAAAGCAATAATTTACTGCAATTAGACCATTATTTGCATAAGAGCCCGTCACGAAATTTTATAAAGACTGATCTAGCTACTAATTTTGAAATTATGAAAAGTCTTGTTGACAATAAACGTACATTAAAATATTGTAACAAAGCAAAATTTTTAATATAAAAATCTGTTTATAATAATTTTTCTATATTTTATTTTTAAATTTCGCGCGCTTCTGATTCATCGTCGGTTTCGTATCATGGCATAGCGGCATCTGTTCTCGAGAGCAGGACAGTAAAATAAAGTAAAGTTTCGACGTCAAGGACACAACAGTCGCTGCGGCTTAGTGATTACGGGCAGCTTCACGTATATTACTATTTGAAAGACCAAAAGGTTCGATTCTCGTCAGTAATCAACATTTTTTCCTACGGTTTCTCTGACAGAAAAAAACCCAGAAAATTAAAAATTCTTTTAAATAAAATCTTGAAGTATAAAATATTTTGAAATATCAGTATTAGTTTGACTTTTTCTACGGGTCGATTAAAAAAAAATCTCGACTTCAGAATGTCCTTTCCCCAAAACGTTGGTGGTCTCGACTCTCGATAAATTCGCATACACAAACAGAGAAACCTGTCTGCTATTATCTGTATACTTTACACACATAAGCCTTATACTGTGATAAACTAGCTTTACATAAAGATTTTTCAAAAATCAACATGGCTAGATTCCCGGAAATAAAAATTACTGGATTAAACAGAATTTATTCTACAATCTTATTATCAATAATTTTTTTCAACAGAAAATTTCGTTACAATTTGCCAAAAACATAACCTTGAAGCATGCACATCCTTATGGAAATACTTTTCACCATTTAAATTTAAAATTAAAGATATCTTGATACTACGTGGCTAGGACTTTTCAAATTTTAACAGTTGGTTTAGATTTATTCCTTATTTTTGTGTACGAAAAATAAAAAAGAAAACATTTGAATAAAAGAATAATTCATAAGACAACTAGCTTAAGTAGTACACAACAGTTTAAATTGAATACATATGTTATGAAAAGAAGAGAAACTGAAGTTTAGCTGTATAATAATGAAAACTTACTTTGTAGACGTATCGCCAAGAGAGGTAAGTAAAACTTACGCCGGCATTCGAAAAGGTCGAGTCTCAGCTGTTGCTCGCACTTCGGCCAGAGATGAGCTGAGCGAGCAAGTGAAAACACTGGCGAAGCTTGGAGCGTTTTTGACGGAGGTAAATCGCCGCTGCGACTGGGTTTTTACTAATTCTAGTGGCCTTACAAGATAGCCTTCGTGCGTTTCTCGAGCGTTCTCCAGCTAGTAAAAGTCAAGTAAAAGTGTTGCCAGATGGCAAGATTTTTGGTGCATGCGCAGACTGCACTCTGCTCCGATTGGCCTTTCCTGGAGCGCGCGCTTTAAATAAGTGAGAGAGAGAAAAAGAGAGAGAAAGAGAGACTAGCTTCCTGACAGCTGATTTTACTGTTGCCTGATATATCGTAGTTTAATAAAACTTTTAATTTATCAATAAAAATTATTTAAATTTGTTGTTTTTGTAGAAATTTATATTTTGTAAAATTATTATTTACTAAAATAAAGTTTATGTATCACTCGAGTATTTCTTTACGTAACTACAAATTGTAGTAATTATGCTACAGTTACGGTGACTATTGTAACATTTTTTTCAGTCTTTCAAAATAATTTTATTTAATTATTTAGAAGGTAAAATCGAAATGCAATGAAATTTTATTGGATAATGAATAATAAAATATAAAAAAAAATTATAACTCTACCTAATACTACATTTTTCAATACTTAATTATAAATCAAGATTAAATTTAATGCAACTATTAATTTTTCAATTTCTAAATTAATGATGATTTTAGTAAAGTCATTATGGTTGCTATTTACTACCGACAACGAAAATACCTCAAAACTCTCTTATCAATATCTTAACGACGTACTTAATGATTTTTGTATATGAAGCAATTCTGGGCCCCGTAATCTATATAATACAAAATAGATAATTAAAAAAGAAAAAAACCATCAACTAATAAAAACAAAAAAAAAGAAAAGAAAAATCAAAGTATTCAATAATAACCTGAAGAAACAAGGTTAACGCGAGTAATTGCAGTTAATTTCGCGGCAAGAGAGTACGAGGGGGTTCCACTGTCATCATTTCCAGTCTCTTGCCCAGCAACAGCTTTGGTACGTGCTAATAAAAAAAAAGTAAAAAAAGGTCCTTAAGAGCATTCATTACCCCATTGTAAATACGCTTGGGTATTCTTGTTGGCTTAGAGGCGTGTGCACGTGCAAGGCAGCGGCAAGGTAAACAGTACGGCAGAGGAAAAAAAAGGCCGGGCCGCGAAGAAGCGCGGAGGAATTAATGCATTTCAAGCAATAAATAAAGAAAAAGGCGCAGCCAGTAGGCTTTTCTCTATTTCTTGGGAGAAGAGGGCTCGGAGAGTGGGGTGGGGAGAAGGAGCGCGCACGAGCGAAGAAAGGAAATCATTGAGCTCGCGCATTTCGTTATTCCGCGCGTATACGCGCGTCGTCGGCGGCTCGGGGCTGCCCCTCCTTCTCTATTCGCTCGTGCGAGACCCATCTACAACGCCGGCCAACGGCCGCGGACTGTCTGCAGGCGCGCCTCTCTGTGTTTGCGCTGCACGAGTCACCCTAGAAGCGCCGCGTCGTCGCGGGCGCGGCCTCGTCGTTCCTCTCTCTTTCTCTCTTTTACCCACTCTCTCTCTGAGTCGCGTTCATCCACGGGGTCAGCTATCGAAACGCGTATTCCGTTATCCAGCTCTCTCGGTCGCGGGAATAGCCGTAACGCGCTCGGGAGAGCCGCCGCCGGAGGCGGCGCGTGCGCTCGCGAAACAAACACTATGTACATCGGGGCCCTGAACTCTCTGTAGACACGCGCGCGTACATATCCGCTGCCAGCTCCTTCTTTTTTCCGCTACCGACGTTTCAAATTTCGCGCGGCTGTGCTAGTTTCTTTTTTCTCTCGCCGCCGCGGATGAGCGCGCCCTCTTTTAATAGCCCCCCCCCTCTCTCTGACACGAATTCGTCTTTCGCTACGGGCTCTTCTTTTTTCTTTTCGAAACGAGCCACATGCTGAGAATTCCGAGGGAACCAGCGCCGATCGATAGTTTTCGAAGTAATTTATGGAAAAGGCACGCCGGCGCTACTAACACCGCTACCGCGAGCGCGCCGCCCCGCTCCCGTAATATCCGGAGCTGCTCAACGCGTGTGCTGCATTGTAATTTCACACTGTTTCGGTGCCTTCGATGATAATCCCTTCATACTCCTATTGCGACTCTTCAATTTGTTTAAACATTTCGCACAACCTTTTTTTTATACACCCGAGCCTGGAGTTGAAACATTGGCATATAGATTTTTTTGTTTAAATTTCCAATTAATAAAATGTCGATACTTCGTTTAACGCCACTGCAATTTTTTATAACACAAAAAACTCTACTGCGACAAAGTTTCCGTGTACCTGGGCATACGCAAAATTTCAATAATGCTAGCATGTACGGGATGTACGGGAAACTCGGTAATCGTGTAAAAACACATTCAATGACGATTTTCTGATTGACTCATGACATACAACGTATCGTAAAAACGAATAAATTTTGAAGGGTTGACAATAATATTGAAAAGTAATAAAATTGTTAGGTAGTTAAATCAGTTGACAATCGAATAAGATGACAATCGATACGCATTTGCTATTTTACAGGGAATTTTACTCGCGTTTTATTCGAACATCCGCTCGCCTGTAAAAACTTGGATTTTCCAGCAACAATCGAGTGTAACATTATGTGAAATCACGACTCTCGGCCTCGGCGTCCGTTTCTCCAGCTCGCGGGTCATTCGCATTTGCAAAGAAATGTCGGATCCCCGGCTCGCTCTTATGCAAATGACGCCCTCCTCTCTCGCAGCCACTTCTTTTTTTTCAGCGGCACACGCTACACGCGAGTTTTACGAAATTTTTGTCGAGCGGGGGGTTTTAGCGCGGCAGAAGGTGCAAATGGCGAAAAATAGGGCAGACGGCAAAGAAGGACAGCGGAGGAGAGAGCGAGGCAGTGAGAGCCCGGGCTATCGATTAGGCTAATCTGCGGCCGGCGATAGAGGGGCAAGGAACTTTTTGCAATCCGACCGGCTGCCCCCTCGTTCGCCCGGCACTTTTTTGCCTCAGCTTCGTTTTTCTTTTAGCGCCCGGGCTCCCTCTCTCTCTCTCTCTCGCGGAAGTTTCCGACTTTGCCGGAGAGCGAGGGCCACTCTCCCTCTCGTATCTGTAATTGCAGTTGATTCTTGATATCGTTAGCCAAAACTGAATTCCAACTAGAATTTTAATTTCGAATTCGGCTGATAATGGCTATAATTAGCCGGGCGGATATGCCGCCCTCCGGAAATTTTCAACCGATCCCCCTCCGCCGTTCTACCGTGTAATCGGGGATTATACGTTCCGACTTGATGAAGTTCGCCGTCGCGTATGGCGCGCGCCTGTTAAAAATCTGAGCACGACTTTACGCGGGAACGGCGATAAGATGTGGTTAGCTTTTGACGGATTTAATTACATGCCAGCGTTAATGCGAGGTTAACATTGGCCCTGATGAAGAGATTTTCGGATGAGCGTAACATTTGTCAAAATTACTAAATTTCAGTGAAATGTTGCTGGATGACTTTTTGATATACTTTTTTTAATGTATTTCGAAACGAAAGTATTTTTTTTATTAAAAAAATGGTTTTACGTTATTAGCTGTAAATGTTCTTTTCACGATATGAACGAAATTGAATACGTATAGTAAATAATACGCCTACAGAGTAAAAAATGAGCCAAAAAACACAATACTGGACTTGGTAACATGTGTAGCGATATATTACAAAAATGTTGTCTGTGTTGACACTGCAAGAGGTCCAAAGTGAACGGTACTTGCATTTTCAGTGAACTACTGGCTTTGAAGTCGCCTACTGCCTGCAGACGACGTTTACAGGCTGGCGTACATAAAACACTGAAAAACTACGAAGCAGTTTAACTTGAACAAATAATATTTTCGTGGAAACATTTTCTGCTGTTTTAAATTAAAAAGCAAATTTCCTTTTTAATCCTCGACTTTTATATAGAAAAACCATTTTTGAATTTCCATCTCGTGAAATAATGCACTTTTAAAAATTTCGAAAAGTACAAATTCGTATAACTTGGCAATTTCGAACGAGTAAAAAGGAAAAGTGAATAAATTAAAGAAGCAAATCACTCGGCAAAGTATAGTTAATACGGAGCATCACTCGATCCCTATCAGGCGGATATGGCATTTAAAAAGATTCGCAAAACTTTCTAACAAGATCGAAAAGTCCATTTGATCAAAGTGATTTGAACTTTTGCGGAAATCACGCTCCGTCAAGTGGGCTCTTCCTGTCGCTCTCGCCACCAGCGGCGTAGTGTATCTCTGGCTATCGAACTTTCCGAGGCCAGCCAAAAAAGCCTCGACTCGGGCTGGCCCCCTTCTCTCGGCAATCTCCAACGAGAATTCAATGTATCAATCGGCCAGTAGTGGCATCAGCAGCAGCATCGCTGCCCTCTCCTCTCCACTAAGCACTTTAACGAGGTCGATCCTATTTGCTCGTCTACACGACATCGAGAGAAGAGCTCGCTCTCCCTCGAGCTTTAACCCCGCGCCGAAGATACCTCGGCCCTCGGCATGTAAAGAGCCCAGTCACTTTTGTTTTCCGTCTTTCATCTGCCAGCCCTCGTGGCACTTGAAAAACGAGCTTTTCACTCGGCTCCTCTTTAATCTCGCCTCCTCCTCCTCCTCCTCCTCCTCCCCGGCCCTCCAACACCCGCCGCTCTAGCCAGGCGAGTAAATTAACGCCGAACAAGCAAGCTCCGCAGGAAAGGCAGCTCGAAATAATCGATCAATTTGCCCTGGCAAACTCAGGAGACTAGACCATCAGCATCTGAGCATCTGGTCAAGAGGCCTCTCCCAAGAGCGTAGCGAAAGCTCCAACTGCCTAAGCGGATTAGAGCTTCGAGCGCTTGTGCGCCGCGCGAGAAACCGCTGGGAATAAGGGCGAGCCGGAGCCTAAGGATGTGTATAACAAGCCCGGGATCAATCGACGCCTAAAATACACCGACGAATCGGAGCTCGCGTCTTGACTTTAGCGAGAGGCGTGTGTTGCCGTACGCCGGAGCAGCGGCCCTCGGCAAAACAACATCGCCAGCCGGGCATATAAGCGGAGGGGACGAGCTGCTCGAGCTTACGGGCGAAATTTGATGTTCCGAGGCTACGCCGGTGGGAGAGGGGGGGGAGGGCATGTCTGATTACGACGAAGCTTTCGCTGGCTTGTCGGCTCTATGGATCTGTTTTCATGGCGGCTCCCGAGACGACTCTCTTCTTGCTCGCTCTGCTTTTTATTTTTCAAGCGCGATGTTTGCGATCTGCCTCCCTCGAAATTGGCCTGCTACTCGTAAACCTACGACCGACTGCCGACGGATTGGAAACTCCTCTCCGAATTGCCGGCTTTTAATGAGGTTTACGCGGGCCGCGGATAAAAGGACTTTGTCATTCGATCGAGAGTATCGTTACTCCGTAAGTATGTAATACGTGTGGTCGAAGCTTGCCACGAGTGTGGCTCAAATATGGTCTGCAACTGATGTTATACTGTAGATCAAGTTCGCTGTTGGTAAAACTTCAATGTGGTTAAGGATTTGCTGACGGACTTTATTTTTCACTCCGAAACTGGGAAATTTCATTAAACTTTTAAGTAGTAACAGATGTGACAGGCTAGTCGCAAAAAAATAGTAAAGTTCTAAAAGAAAATGTTCATAGGACAATTTTATAGAAAAAATTTTTGTTTTGTTTCGTTAAACAATACAACAATTTATTTACGTAAAATTTATAGCAGATTTGAATCACGAGCTGCATATTTGAGCGCAGAGCCGATAAAAATCCGTTTATGAAAGCATAATAACAATAATCTAACAAATACATTTTTATTTTTATTCAAATAAAATAGTAAAAATCTTTGCATCACACGTTGCGGCTATCGGTACGTAAAGTAGATTAACATGCACCTACTGCGAGCTTTAACCAAAAAAAGAGTTTTATATTCACAATGATTCTGACTAAACTTTCGAGGTATTTTAAAGACAAGAAAAAAAGTTGGCTACGTTCTAAAACCTAAGATTCAGTAAGCAACAATTTTCTGTAATTTACGAGCGATCTTGTTTTTGTATGAAAAAAAAGTCATAAAAACGCCATAACTCAGGGACTCCTAACTTCTTTACACCGTGAATAAAATTTCTTATAACTCGACGAGGTAATAGTCTCGCGAGGGGAGTAAAGGCCCCGCCGACACAGCCCACGCAAACATGACTTTCACGGCCGTAAAAACGGCGCAGCAGACGGAAAAATTTTATCGAACTTCTCGAGTCGCGCGCGGTGCGCGCGATAGTCCACGCGGAAAAGTAAAATTTCGCGATGGTAATAAAACAGAGCCGGCGGGGGCAGAGGCGTCCGGGTAAAAAGGGAATTCGACCCTTTGCGCCACCTCCTTTCCATTCCCTCTCTCTCCTTTCTCTTTCATTACGCCCGTTTGCGTTCTTATTACTGGATAAAATTTTTTATCAACCTACACGCGCTAATGTCATTGGGAATCGTGGGGTTTGATGAAATTTAAATGTATGTTTCCTTGACAAACGTCAATTCGATATCAATGCGCGCAGGTTTGAAAGTGTATTTGTCTGCCTCTGCTGACGCTCTGAACAACATTATGAATTTTTTCGAAAATTAAACAATATCTTTTGACGATATTGAATTAAAAGTCCACATCGACGAGCGAATAAATCTTTGTTTACAGTTCGATAAATTTTCTATCAACGCGCCTGAATCCGAATGAAAAATTAAATTCGTGCGAGTAAACATAAATATCCTCCTCTCTCCCCGGTGCCGTATGTGCAAAGCCAAGCTTGCTATTTCAATAATTCAAAGTAAAACTTTAATTAATCAAACGAAAACAAGGGAAAACGAAGATAACGATTGAAGCAAATCAATAAAAATTGTGCCGCGTGAACAATATAACTCTCTCTCTCTCTCTCTCTTTATCCCTCTTTTTCAAAAGCCAGTCGGTCGAAATCTCTAAAGGCACATAATTAAGCGGGAGATGCAACGGCGAAAAACAAAGCTCGAGGTGGAGGACACTCGAAAAAGCTCTCAAGATTAGCGGCCAAGTAAAACTAGGCGGACTTCGGGGGCTGTAGGTCGCACGCGAGAGAGCTGCGGTCATATCGGTTCGCTGGTTTATAATTGAACGAGTCTCAGAGCCGCCGACGTTGCTCTTCTCCCGGCTCCGAAAGTGTCCGTGTGTAAACGCGCGCTATCGCGGCGAGCGGCGCAACTCCCGTTTGTGCTTAGCCAGCAGCTCCCCCGGCTCTGATGAGTCCCGGAGAGAGCGAGCCAAGCGATGTAGGCTTCGGCGCTTGTTGGCCCTCGAACCCCAGGGAGATCAGCAGAGAGGCTCCTTTTAAGCGCCAACTTTAGCATCGAGCACGCGAGCCAGAGGACGGAGCTCGCCGCGGAGAATTTGAATTTTTTCATCACCGAGTCCATAGGAAGCAGCTGTTTATTTGGCGAGGCTCTCGCGCGGCCCATTTATAACAGAACAATTACGTGTCTCTGCTTCTCGAAGCGGGAGCAGGAGAGCAGCGAAGCGCAGCCGCGATCCGCGCGGGTCGCGTCCATGGCCACCCTAGCGCAGATCCGGCATGGGCCGCCGCGCGCCCGAGTCTTTTAATAAGGCCATAAGGAAAGGAGGCTCGCGTGTGTGCCGCGCTCGCGCTTCTCCTATCGGCGCTGGGAGGGCTGCAGCCGCGAGCGAATTTCAGACGCTCCCGCGGAGAGAGAGAGAGAGAGAGAGAGAGCTCTGCTATTGCTGCCGGGAACGTCCACGCGCGCAACTATATGCCCCCCTCTTGCTCTCTCGCTCTTTCTCCGCTCCGGCGCCTCACTGCCGCCGCTCTTTCGAGCCTTCCAGACGATTTGAGATTCGAGGCATGGCAGCGAAATGACTTTTCCCGTTAGACAACGTCTCGGTATTCCACTTGAGGCTGCTGTTTGACGTTTCTTTCTTTTTTTTCTGGAATGCCGGATAGGAGTTTAATGTGAGAAAGATGGCGAGGAATAATGCCGCTCATACACGGATATTTTATTTATGACGCGTTCGAGGCCGCACTCGCTCTGGGATTATATGCTGCTGCTGCTGCTGAGCCTAGAGCTTCGGCTTGTGCGGTCGTGGGATACACGTGCCGCTCTCTGTCTGTCTGCCTCTGTGTAGTGCTTCAGCTTCTGCTAGACAGCGCGTTTATTCGAGTGTTGTTTTGATGAATTTTGTTGAATAAATTTCAGCTTTAATTACACCTGCCGACTGGGCTGCTTTCGTTAAATCGACAAGCTGTGATGAATGACGCCCGGCGCGCCAGAACTGACCGAGAATGAATTTTGCTCATTATTAGTCACGCTATCGAATCATCATAAAATTAATTAGTATAATGATCTTGCTAACCGCGCTATAACATTTACCTCAAGCACATTTTAATTTGTAATTAGCATTTACATATGATTCCTGGCTTCTTCTTTTCTCCCTTAATTGCAATCCCTCGTTACTTTAAACAACTTTTAAACTCGTGTCCATGTAAGTAGAATATTTTTGTTTATTTTACGATAGATTATTTGCCCTGTCAAATTTGAAATATTCCAGATATTTAAGGATGATTTTTATCTAGTTTTTCCGACTCCGAAATTATTCGTTTCAAAGTCAAACAAGTATTTTTATGTTTTACAAAGTTCATAACAACCGCGTATTTTCAGTTGAACTTTGTAGTAGTGCTGTTTCTGCTTTGAAAATATCCACATAAAGTTGAAATTTTTACGCGGATCTTAAAATGCCAAAGAAATTACACGACAAACTGAACTCGAAAGAAATTTACTTTCATATCAAGATTTATAAGGCAAATACTTTGACGACACTAGTTGATATTTTTACCAAAAGGGAGTATTAATCTTCGAGTTTGAATATCACCGCACTTGAAGAATTTTTCATATTCTCAATATTTTATCTTTACTTTTATTAAATAAATATTTATATGTAAATACGAAAACCATACGTACAGGTTGTAATTCAAACTAAAATATCATTTTCAAAAATATATATCATAATTGAACTGCTTGGCTTTTTTATACAAATAAACAAAATAACTTGAAGATTAATGTAAAGTAAATTAGCTTTCTCGTTTTGATATTAAATAGATCTAAAATTAAATCTCGAAACATAATTTTATTAAAATTTATTACTGATCAACTGATTAGCCTAAAAAAAAAAAACTGATTAGCCTATTAAAATACTTTTAAAAAATTAAGTAACATCCAACATCTGAAAATTTTAAAAGAGGAGTTATTCTAATTTTTGTAATTAGCAATATTATATGAATATTTTAAAACCATAATCTAAGTAACCTTAATTTTATGACATAATCAGGCGTGACCATAATAATTAAGGGATCACACTTAATCCTTTTGATTTTATGTAAAATAATCCAAATTCAGTCTAAAACTGCTTTGTTTGTACTTATATTTCGAAACAGCCTTGTTTGATATTTTACTTTTTTCCACTTTGAATAAAAGTTTAGATGGAAATATAAAAAAATTCCAAAATCGATAATAACTTGAAGACATAATAAGATTATTCTAAATATTATTTAAATATTCAATTTTCAATAAAAATCTTTTAGTATTGATTGTTAAATTTCATTTTATAAAAAATTTCCGTTAAAACTCGATATAAAAAAGCGTACTAAAATCATATTTCAGCATTGTTAAATTACTTTGCTCAATAAATTCCTTTTCCAGCGGAATAAAAAAATCGATCTTAAAAGCCGGCACTTTATACAAGTTCACAACTTGCTCTCTCTCTCTCTCTCTCTTTCCCATGCTCTACTTCAATATCAAAATACTAAATTCCCAATAAATAACTAGAATACCAGTTGATCAAATTTTCAGAGGGAAAAAAAAGAAAAATTGGTAAAAAAATCAAAAAGTTGAAAAAGTCAAAGGAAAGGATCGGTAAGGAAGGCCCGTGGGCATGGGTTGTATGGGGTAACGGCAAATCCAGCGCGTTGCCGGATATTTTTCGATTTTCAATAACGATTCGAGCGCGCTCGTGTGCGCTGGCAGAGCAGAGCGGCGCGACGTCGACGCGCAGCAGCAGCGCGCGCGCGCGCTTGTACCGAGAATTCATTAGCGATGTGAGGCTTCGGGCTCGCCGTCTACGCGTCGCCGTGGCTAACAAGCCCGAGATTGCTGTTACCGCCGGCATTCCGCGCCCGTGTACGCGCCTATATGCGTGCTTACACACATCCATATGTCTGGAGCTGCGTGTGCTCCTGTAGGTATAGAGCCCTGCCTCACCGGCTCTCTCTCTCTCTCTCTCTCTCTCTCTCTCTCTCGGCTGCTTGCTGGCTTGCCGCGAGCTGCAAAAATACGCGGGCACGCGCACTCGCCGCGCTCTTCGAACACTTTGATTGTTAACAAGCAGAGGGAGGAGGGAGCCCGAGGAGCTAGGAGGGGGTCAGAAATAAGAGAGAAGGGGCAAATGCAGGATGCGAAGAAAAGGAAGAGGGTTCGAGGGCCGCCGGGAAAACGATGGCGGACGGGGGCATTGGAAAATCGTCATTGATGACAAATTGATTTTCCCGAGCGGCGGACGGCTGCTCTCGCGAGCGCCTGCGATTTGTCGATGTCGCTGAGGCGCGGACGCGAGAAATTGATGGCGAGAGAGGTCTCTCCTCCCCCCTCGCTTGCTCTTTCGACCCTCCCGCTCTCCCTCTTTCTCTTTCTCTAACTCTCACGGTGCAAAACTGGAATGAGCAGCCTGTATGACTTTTATGCTTAAGCTAGGTTTTCCAAAAATGCACGGAGAGAAAAAACCAAGAAAAATTACCGATGCGCCACGGTAAAAGTGGACTAATCGTAAACAAACCAAAAATTTGTAGATAAAATCATAAATGT